>PNEQ01003670.1:11748-49071 GCA_003012365.1 Medauroidea extradentata | reverse complement strand
ACTTTAATTACTTGTTTTATTTGTCTTACTATGCTTATTTTAATTTTGAATTTTGGCTGTGTCTCTTGAGTGTGTAGGGACACTGTCATGTCAGCTGTGATCTCTTTCCCCCACCGCACAGTGCCCTGGGAGGCAGGCAATCCGCACCAGGGCCCCCTCCGGTGGGGGAATCCACCGGCTGTTGATTTCACCTACACATTTTTTCTTGCTTCTTGTTTTGTTCTGTCCCTCAGTTTCATTCATGCTTGTTTTTCCGTTTGGTATGTATTGTATGTTTGTTATTTTTTCTCATTTTTCAAATGGGGTTGCTTCACTGGGGTGGGACTGGCTGCGGGGGGGGGGGGGACTGAAAAGCAGTCCCGAGGGTCCTCTCCTCTGCCGTGAGCTCGGCTCCATTCCCGGTGACAGTGCGCTCCCTTTGTCCAATGTTTCCTTGTTTTCTTTCTATGTTGTTGTTGTCTTAATTATCTTTTGTTAATTTTTATTTTTTATTTTTTTATGTTTATTTTTATGTTGTTTTATGTTGTTTTTATGTTGTTTTTTTATGTATTTGTGATCCCCTGACTGTTGTTTGTTTGTGGGGGTAAAGTTCAAGGCCTTCGGGCTGTTTTTGCCCTCTGTAAATTTGTTGTAAATAAATAAATAAAAAATAAAATTATAATGTTAAATGAACTAACCAAGTGGTCCCAGTCTGTAGTTGGTTGTTACAAGGATGATGCTGTAGTTCATCAGGTTACCAGGTTGTTCCGTGTTGCCAGATCCACTACTGAACGCACCTCCATGTATCCACACCATAACTGTCAGTCCCTTGGATGTTGAGTTGGAAACTGCTTCCTGTACATACAATTATATGCAGTGATAAAACATTATTGTATTCAGTAACTAGTGTATACAATCATTTATCTAAAATATGTCACTACATGTGCTTTGGCAACTCTCCATAAGTGTGTACCGGTAGTGGTAAAAAGTTTGTTTCATTTGGTTACTCCATGACGGTAAACGCATGTGAGGAGGACGACTATTTACAGTTCCTATCCTGCTCTCCGCATGATAGGTAAACACTTGAAGAAAACTCAATTAAGTTTTAGTGCTTTTCAAAAGAAAAGGGAACATTTACTTATTTAAATTTATTGGCATTGGTGAAACTTTACTCACCAACCTCACTCTTGCCACATGGTACCACAAAAAGTTCCCGAAATGACATGGTGTCGTTAAGTTAAAAAAAAAAAGTTTCCGCAGCCATCACTAGTGGCTACACTGGTACCCACCTTGGTGAAGGCCTGGCGTGAAACTGGTGGGAACAGGAAAAATTCCTCAATACTTCCCATAGGCCAGCAGAGCCACACATCTTTCGACATTATGTAGTTTGGCAATGGCCATTTTCACAAAAAAAAAAATATATATATATATATATATGTAATTATGTATGTGTGTATGTGTGTGTATATATGTACACATACATACAGTGAACCCTTGATAACTCGGACCTCGATGTCCTTGACTTCGGATAACTCGGACAGAATTTCAAAGAACAAAATTAATTTTAATTAAATTATTTTTTGGTCAAAAATCATAAGAAAATTGTGTCTGCCTCATTTAAATCCATCATGTTTTATTTAAAAACAGTAAGCTTTAAAAGCAGTTACTCATCGCTACGTTGCCTTTAATAATCCCACCGTAAAATATGTGGCACGTTCCGAGCGGTTAAATGTTGCTAGCGAGGTGCGCGAGTAGAGATGCAACTCAGCAGGCCGACCTCCCTTCTTTATCTTTCCTCCATCTTCACCGCGCGAACCAGACACGCACATGCGTCATAAAAAACACTTCAGTATGATGCTAGTGAATTGGACGGTAACTACAGGTCACAATGACACCTAAGGGGAAATTTATTTTGTTCTGGTATGTGCGATAAATTCAAGATTTAAAAAAAAATTTGTTCCGGACATTAATAAAAAAAATTAAAAGCCATTGGTTTGCATTGCAATGTAGGCAAGGTGGTGAGAGAGTTTTACGGCCCTTTAACGACGTCTTACTAGCAGATGATGGTGAAGTGAGGTGAAAGAACAACACAACATCCATGCCCGAGCAAGGATTCGAACCCAGGGCCTCTTGCACCGTAAACTGGTGCCTAACCCACTACAATAGAGGCCAGCACGATATCGAAAAAAAACCAGGTCTTAATAAATTATAAAAAAAGTGGTGGCAGAAAGGGACATTTGCCCCGGGCTGCACATTCCAGAGGGCCTCGCTTTTGAATAAGTTAATTGATTAAAATGAATGGGCTTTTATTGAGTTCCCGTTAATGTTGATGATATCTGTGAAATTTATTTTAAGTATAAAGTGTGTGTAAAGACGTCACTGATCTATGACGACGCAGCCAAGGTAAGATAGTATGGAGGGAGGCCTACAAGCGCACATTATCACTTCAACCATGGCCGTACACTTCAACTAAACTAAAAAAAGGAGGAAAGGTAGACAGATTTACTTTGCTCATGGCCTTGTATTCTACCAAAGAGGCCCTGGGAAAAAACAATTTCTCGTAGGAAACTAGCAGCTGACTGCAGACACTGTGATGCTGATGTTGAACAATTTTTCACGTAAACATCTCTAGAGTTGAGTTTGGTCACGTACAGTGTTATTATTACT
The DNA here is from genome assembly GCA_003012365.1 of Medauroidea extradentata. NCBI lineage: Eukaryota > Metazoa > Arthropoda > Insecta > Phasmatodea > Phasmatidae > Medauroidea > Medauroidea extradentata. Next base: position 46,425 of record PNEQ01003670.1, on the reverse strand, counting down.
GTTGAGACTGTACCGGTTGACCTTGACTACTTCGGCTCGCACTCTACCACCCTAGCTTATCTCTCACTCACTCACACACACACACGCATAGACTGTCGCCAGCCAGACGAGAGAAGGGGGTGAGAACATTTATGTGGTAGAAGGATGCCTTGGTGCCAGCTTCTAGCACAGATAAAAAAAGATCAGCCAGAAGTAGCATAAAAAATAAGTAAAAAAGAATCTGCCGGCCCAGGTTGTTTGACATTCTTTCTTTTATAGTTCTCCACGTTACAGTGATAATTTTCCCACCACCCCCTTCTGTAAATTGATACGTACAAAGCAGTATAAATTGCCGCCTCTTTTGCTTGTAGAAATGATAGCATACTGTTTTCCTCACATTTCTTGTGATTAATGACTCATTACCCCTCCTCCCCGGACGCCCCTCGATAACACAGACAAATCGTAACTCAGACAGCTTCTCCCCCTTTTAGTCTGAGTTATTGAGGGTTCACAGTGTGTGTGTGTATATATACACACACACACACACACACTTCTGAACTGTGGGAACAAAAAAGTTACGTCTTGCAGTTTAAGCCAGTACTCCACAACCTTCTAAAACCCAAAAGCTTTCAGGAGCTGTATCTCTAAGATCAAAATGTAAACAAACCTTAAGCCAAAATATAACACAAAACTAATAATACCAGTGTAAATAACTACTGTACGTAAAACAATTTGGAAATGAAACAACATTATTACAATTGAAACTAAATTATAATAGGTAAGTAATCACAACGTTACAAGTTTTCCAAATAGTCTTTCCGAAAAATCCTTTTAATTCAAATCATACATTTTATTGTTTGGGTTACCGTTGTTTAACAATGTCCAATTGCTTGTTATGGTCTTCACTATGCAACATGTTCTTAGTTATTTTGTGTGTTTCTAGAACTTTAATTATTCCTACATTTTTATGTATTAGACTATTATTGTTTAAAAAAAAATTACATGTTAGTTTATGAACATAGTCAGGCATGTCATGTAGCAACTACATCACCCAGTTGATACTTAATTTCTTTCTAAGAACAGTGTAGTTTATTATATCATCCGTTTGCCAAAAGGGCCAATATAATTTTTTATAACATGTGATATTGGCCTTTTTGGTATACTTCTTAAAATGCCAATATTACATTGCAAAAATTGTCATATTAGTCCTTTTGGCAATATGTTTATAGATAGTTTAATTATGTATAATGTTTTAGCATATAATAAACTTTATGTAAAAAAAGTAATGTAAATTATTTGGTACAGAAACTTATCCCCATATTGTCATATTTGACAGGGTGGGAATAGTAGCAGTTGAATGTTCAGTATGTAATATTTAATCAATGTTCTTTAGTATTCATTAACTTTACTCTAAAATAATTAACCTCACTACTGTCCACATAAGCTCTTGTCAGGGTTTTTTTTTTTTTTTTTTTTTTTTTACCATTTTGTTCTAAACCCTCATTCAGCACTTTTCGTAGGTTTAAATAGTCACAATTTAATGTAGAATTTTTGCCTGATGGGAATTAAAATTTATTTCAGAGTATAATAAAATTGCTTTGTATCTATTATAGATGAGCAGTGAGTGGCCTAGAAATCAGTGTTGTGTGTTTTCATCCATTTACATTTTATTTTTATAATTGTTCATTTTTCCTTTTAACTTCACATACCAGGTAGTATTGTTTACCTTTTATTTTCATGTTGGGAAACATTTTAGAAAGAGATGAGTTAGTTTTTAGGTAAGATATATTAAGAAATCTTTTAAAGTCAAAATTTTTTTGAAAATAAACAAAATAAATTGTTCAGTGAGTGTTAATTTTTTTTTAGGTGCTCTGACATATTGTGAACCTAATAGTGATTTGCATTTAAAAAGCATGATTGCAAATATTTTTATGATTTAAATAACATACACCATCTCTAAACTGAGGTTGTACCTTCTGGCCCATCTAGCCCAAACCAAACACACGTCCGCCCGGGCAGCAGCACCCCCATCCCCTCCAGTGCAACGCGTAAAAGAAAGTGGAAGTGTTTTGAAATTAAAAGCCAAGTGAAGTTAAATACACTCACAATAGGAGTAACTTGTCAAACTGACTACAGGGGGTGCTTTTATTTTGCTCAACTCGCTGAACACTGAATGAAACAGCCGGCGTAGTTTGGGCTCTTCCAAGAGTGCCACCTTCCTCCCCCCTCCTGGCCTACTAGGCTCCGGGAACTTTTATAAATTATTTTTATGTAACGTAACACCCAACATTGTACTAGATAGGCCTAGGTCTCAAGTGTTTGTTTTCTTTTTCAGGTCCTACAGCGAGTCCTCATAATTCTAAATAAGAAATGTTAGTGATTACCTAAGTAATTTCCACCCCCCACGTCACACCCAGGGAATGATAAACACGTTATGTTTGCTTTTAAAATTCATAACTTAATTTACCCAGATTTCTAGCATGGTTTTGAACGGTTTTGTGTATCTAAGTTTTAAAAGAGTACTGAGTTGATCCCAGGCGTCAGCACTGCCTGCGCGTGGGACCAACCGCCACCTTAGCTTGGGCAGTCTTTTCTGCACGCTGACCGGGTTAAGTCGTGTTTCCACCTTTCTTGCTTAACTGAATGTAAAGTCACCGTCTGTAGTTGTTTTCTTTTTTTTTTTTTGGAACCTCGTATTTATTTAACTTCTTTCTCGCTTTCCCGGTCATCTCTTACATGCTGCAAACGGCACAGGGAGGAGTTTTAACTTAAAATATATGGTAACGGCCAACTCCGTTCAGTTAATTCGCTAGCACCCACGTGGGCTAGTTGCATTTTGTTTTGCACCGGGCGATCTCGCAGGCCACTTGGCCCCTGCGGTTCTGTGCCAGGTTCTCTCTGCATCGGGCTGCTCAGCTCATGTGGCTGTCGTAATTTCTGCATCAATTTGTGAATTCAGTTCTTCAAGTATTTTCACCTCCCCTATGGGCACGCGTCCGTGGCCTGTAACAGGAAGACCTAGCAAGTACTCAAGTGTCTGATGTTCATGTGTGTAGCCTAACTCTCTTTTGCAACGAGAATAAATCCAAAAATCTTAAGTATCTGTGTTGGTGAACGTTTGTCTCCATAAGTTCTGTAACATAAGGCCACCTCTAGGTAACCATTTGGGCCTCTCGACCCACAAGACCCGGTAGAGGGTGAAACTAGTTGCCAAAAGGAACCATCCACCCTGATTTCAACTTGTGCTTTACCCGTTTCCAGCCGGGCATGTTGTGATAGCGCCCATTCAAAATATTTTCAAATTTAGCACTTAACATTTTTCGGCAAAACCTCAGCACCGCAAAATCCAAACCCCCCTATGGTGGCAAAAACATGGTTTGTTTAATTCAAAATTTTGCATTTGATGAAGTGTAGTTGTTCACAAAAAACAGAATGTAATAGATTCATTTACTATAGTGGACTTAAAACCATGTGAATGTGAGTTAAGACTCTTAGGGCACCTACGCACTGAGCGGCATGCCGCAGTGCGGTACACCGGACGGTTAACAGGACGGAACTGGATAGGCTGTAAAAGGTAGGAAACGTGCCGAGTCGTACGCACTAGCTAGCGGCGTCCCGTCAACCGTTGCGGTTGGAAGAAGAGATGCGGCCCGCACTCCGGTGCACCGCACTGTGACTTATACGCACTGGGCGGTTAGTTCCCGGCGAACTGCAGTGGAGTGAAGCAGAAGCGTAGCGCAATGGACTTTGACACTGAAAAATTCATTTTTGAAATCCCGCAACGTGAGTCTTTGTGGAATTTAAAAGTGCGGAGTACAGCAATAGACAAATGAAGCAACGGCATTGGGAAGAAATGGTACACATGTTCGGCAACGAGGACATGTCTGTAGAAGAAATGAAAGTACTTGGTGAGTACCAGTTTACATTCCTGCGAAGGCGGCATCTGACAATGGTTATTTTTTAATAAGATCTTGGTAGCATGAAAATTTATATTGAATTGTATTTATTCTACGAAAATACAACATCATATAGTTTGACGAACATATAGGTTAAACAATTATGTCACATAACTTGCAAAATGTATCTACGGTTATGAATAACATACCAATGTGGTCATAATAGCACTATTGAACAAATGAAAAGAACATAAAACCATGTATATGTACATGGATGACTGAAAGTTATCAGGTCGAGGAATTACTGATAAATTAAAAGGGCATTTAAAGTACACTGTAAGCTATGAATACACACAATAACTGCATTTCTATAGTACCAACACACTGTCTATAACTCAACGGTTGTTGTACTTATCTAAATATAATGACTTTGCCACTCAAGTTTGCCTTCACCCATGAAGTATTCCGCAAATTCATCACGATATGTTAATGCACGCCTGTTGTTTCTTCGTACCCATCTTGATGTATACTTTCAGTCAACGGACAAGTCAGCGTATCTTCATAGTGATAGATCTCTATCTCTTATAAAGTTGTGTAGAATACACACAGCCTTTATGATGCCGTTAACCAAGTCTGTATTAACGTTCAGAGGCCTGTGAAATATTCGAAGTTTGTTGGCCAAAATTCCAAAGGTACATTCGACAAAACGCCTAGCTCTGCAAAGCTGGTAATTGAATGTTCTTTTTGTTGGGTCCAAATCTTCATTTGCATAAGGCCTCATAACGTGTGTGGACAAAGCGAAAGCTTCATCAGCGACGAATATGTAGGGCAAACTGGTACAGCTATTTAGTGAAAGTGGTGCGGCTTCGTGTATATTTAACGAGTTTTCTTGGATTCTCTTATAAATGTTAGAATTCTGGAATATTGCAGAGTCTCCAAATTTTCCATAGGCCCCAACATCAATTAGTCTGAATTTGTAGTTACTATCACAAATAGCTAACAATACCATCGAAAAATGACCTTTGTAATTAAAACACATCGAACCACTATTGTTAGGCGCAATAGTCCTTATGTGTTTGCCGTCCGCCGCGCCAAGACAATGAGGGAAATTAGCTCTCTCAATAAAATCATTACGTATTTCCATCCACATTTCCTTTGTACGTTCTGGTAGGCACACGTCTTTTAAGCAGAACCGTATTGCAGCACAGACCTCTCGAACTATTTCTGCGACAGTTGAGATCCCAATTCTAAATGTGTAGTGTAGCTCTGCAAATGAACATCCTGTGGCCAAATATCTTTAAACATATTATTGTTACAGGTCAGAAACTGCAGCAGAAATGGAGACACATACGTGATAATTTTGTGAAGCAGTTGAAAAAAAAATGATAAGAGTGGATCTGCTGTGAAGACGAAAAGTCCATACATGTATTTTAATTTACTACTGTTCCTGAAAGACACTGTCACTGTCAACACAACGACCTCTAACCTCACAGATGTTACGGACAAGCAAGAAGAAGATGACAATTCGACACAAACTGGTAACGAAGTTACCAATCATAATGAGAGTCCAATGGCGCCTAAAAGGAACAAGAAAGCTAAAAAAGATGATGAGGTAGGATAGCAATTAATTTGTGTTTTGAACGAAAATTTGGAAATGAGGATAGTGAAAGACGAAGTTCGTATGTTTTTTCTGTCTTTGGTCAAAGATTTTAAAAAAATCCCAGAGCATATGCAAATGCAAACAAAGCTAGACTTGATGAGAGTAATTAAAGATGCTCAAACACCATCTTATGATTATCCTGCAACATCATGGAACATTCCAAGGCCTTATCACCCAGGTTATCAGACTGCACACGCTTCGAGACAGTACGAACCGACGATTTCATTGGCTGCTTCTACTCCTCCACTGCAATCATCGTCATGTCTGCACAACCAGATTCCGCCTCCGATACAGTCACCTGAATCTGTAGACTCATCAAGCACCTCTTCTCAGATGTCTCAATACATAGAACTGTTCAATCCCTGCGAGTTAATGAACATGCATCTGTACTTTCTGCTACCATAACATAATGTAAAAATGTTTTCTGTGTGATTGTACTTACCGAATAAATATAACTAACTTCTCTTCAGGTTTGATTCTGTCACGTAATTGTGTGTCTTGTCCTCTTATAAAGTCATCCACAAAACCTAATAACGTATGAAATGACTTTACACTCATTCTAACATATCCAAAAAATTTGTCGTCGTACTGTTTTAACTCTTGGAAACACTTCACAAAATGTCCGTTGGCATGACGTGTTTGTAACATAGGATGAACCCAATATTTTCTCTTCCTTTTATTCTTTTTCTTGCAGTACCAAATGTACACAATGGCTGCAACTTCTTTCACGTCCATGACTGACTTGGCTGGTCAACAAATTAGTTGGCCGCACGGTTTCGTACCGCAAAGCCGCTTGAGCGTGCGGCGTGCTGCACTGCGGCATGCCGGAAGAGAAAACGCATGTTCCGGTCCAGCAGTGCGGTGTACCGCACTGCGGCACGCCGCTCAGTGCATAGGTGCCCTTATTGGTGGCTGGCTTTGAACTGATGTAGGCCAGGCCTTGTATACACACACACACACACATATACACACATAATTTCTGACTCTTTGACATCCAAAACCACAATGTATCCTCTACAGTATCACAAACATTAAAATTAAGTGTCACATTTAAGAGACAAACCTGTGGCACGTAGACGTTTAGGTAAAGACAATCCTCCGACATGTCATCTGCATTAGGTGCTAGCATTGATACTTCCTGGCTGCAGTATGATGCTGTCTTAGTAGCATCCCTTACTCCAGTCCAGGGTTTCACCGGCTTTGGTGACTGCAATGAGAGAAATGAAATAATATTAACATGTATTTTATGTTTGTATGAATTTTCAATATACCAAAACCTAGGAGTGGTTCAAGGATGGAGCGATGCGAGTGGCCACCGGGGTCGCCATGTGGTCAACAAGTCCTATATTTTAAGCGAAAGCTATGTAAATATGTTAGATTACAATGTGTGTTAAGTAAGAAAACAGTTGCATGAATATATTTGCATGATTATTGGTCCTGCACTTACGAGACGTGAATGAAGAAAGATGTAAATAAAAAAAATTATGTCCTGAAAATTTAAAAATGGTAAGGCAAGGGGATAAATACCTGCCCGGCTGAAATGTTTTCTTTAAGCCATTCTTGCAAAAACTAAAGGTAAAAACTTGTACATTCATTTTCATATCAAAACAAAAGTAGTAGTCGAAAGTTATAGCAAAGCAACGAATTTCACAATGATTATCAAATGTTTTTTCACCCATGAAAATTTAATTATTTTCTTTATAACACTTTTCTGCCTATTCTTCAAACATACAGTAATTGAATTAGAAATTCTGATTAATTATTCTGCTTGTAATTTTAAAATTACGTGTTTGACCTAAATGCACACTCTTGTTCCCTAACATCATAACATGTTTTTTTTTTTGCTTCGCTTGTTTGAAAACTGTTGAATTATGTTTGTACTCGAGTATGCATACATTCAGATGAGTATACCTTAACTTCTTCACAATATATTGAAGCATCAATGTCAGAAAAAGAGTTGTAAACATTGTTTTCAAAAAAAAGAAATTTTTTTCTTTTCTTTTCATTTCCTTTCATTAAACTTACAAATGATTCTTAGTTTTTAGTTTGTTATATAGGCAGCATAGGCAAATTTACACATATTATTATTTATTTTCAAGGGTGCAATTTAAAAAAATCTGTGACCTATATATTATCATAACGAAAAATTTTACAGAATTTTACAATTGCTTGCAGACATGAAAATACCTGCTATATGTTTTCATAACGATACATTTTTACAGAACTTTACAATTGCTCGCAGACATGAAAATACCTGTCAACAAAGAAAGTATTATACTATCTATAGCACAAGTCTCCTGTACGAAATGTGGTCTGCAGCTGTGCTATGATTAAAATAAAAAAAAACATGTGAAAAATGTAGGCAGTATTTATATTGTTGTGAATGGCAGAAGCCCTGATAATTGGAATATATTTCTTGTGGACAACTATCTCCCTGTCCGTCATGTCTTTGCACAAGTATATTGTGAAATGTCACAAATGGCCCTGAGCTCTGTTATCTACTGATAAGTATCTGCTGTGAAGACGTGGCTGCATCTTTCAGTAATTACTTTAACTGCTGGGCAGCTAGTGTTACATCACATCTGCCAGGGGACCAATTTCACCGCTCCTCAAATGCCCTCCGAACATAGCACTGTATCAGCTTGGCAAATTGCCAGGGGAGTTATGCTCGAGTTTTCAGTCGAATGCAAGTTGGAAGCCGAGTGGTATCTTTTAGAACATGGAGAATTCGATTTTAACTTAAAAGAATGAATTGCCGAACGATAAAACAATCTCCATGTTCTGAAAACGACCACTCGGCTTCCGACTCGCATACGGCTGAAAACTCGAGCATAAGCCTCCAGAGACCTTATGCTGGAAATTGTTTGACTTCTCAGGGCTGTTAGACTTCAGTCGAATGGTGATATCGTATGCGAGTTGGTGTGTGCGAGATTTGGTGTGCTGGACATTAAACTTGTCTCATACAATTTTGTTTGCTGCATTCCGGATAGTCCAGTTGAACGACACGAGGGATTTATAAAATAAATGTAATTATGTTTGTGTGATTAGCTTGCTGTCATTTTACTAGCCAATCACAGCTCACAATTTCAGTTGTTTGTGTTGTCACCTCTGTGGTACACATTGTGTAAGTTTAAAAGAGTCTGTATGTAAATATAGTTTGTCATAATCTATGAGCATGTATCAAAAGCTTGGTAAGTTAACCTCAAAACTACAATTTGTAACATAATGAATGTGCGTGAATTAGGTGCCTCGTTTTTCCTTGTTTATGGAATGGCAACATTGTTAGTATTTGCATATGGTTATGGTGCCCTAGCACTCTCAACATAACATTTGAATATTATTTGTATGAGGTATATAGTCATATAAGTTTGCCTGATTTTGATATTTCTCTTCTGAGAAACATGCCCAACAGCTCCACAGTGTTGACCCTTTAATGTGTCCTGATTTCCTGGAAAAGCATGGTATTTAAAGGCCTGCGTAAAGATTTTTTTAAAAGCCAACACAATGGAAATGCCTAGCCTTTATCCCAGAGATAAATGTCAAAATCAGGCAAATGTATACTGTAGAGATTATAGCATTCCTCCGAGCTGGGATACATGACAGAAGAAGCTATGTTAAAAACTGTGATTTAGGCATTTGACTTAGATATTTGTGGGTTTAGACTGTATGAATTAGGTAGTCTTACAGCAACACCGTTTAACATCAGTAAAAGTCAACCCCAAATCCTCACATATTGAGATACGTACTTTGTTCAATTGGTTTATTTTGATATTACTATCACAGTTCCAAACACAGATTAATTTGTGTGCAGACATGTTCAAAAATAATTGTTTCTCTATGTTCACATGACAAAATTGCAGCAAAATGCAAATTACAACAAAAAATAACACTACAGTACTTCAACATTACAGGAGTGATGCACCCATACGCTCCGCCATTTCCATAGCTCAGTCGTATGTGACACAGCTAAGTCGTTTGGTTCTGACCAATTGCCTGACATAGCTATCAGTCAAGTCTTACACTGCCATATTCCCATGTTTCAGGCATACAAAAACAGTAACTGTTCGCTAAATACCACTCTACTGGCAAATCACATATAACTGAAAACTGCAGCATAAGGCCCCAGTAATGGTGGCAGTAAGTGTTCAGAGGAGAAATATAAGCAACAATTTTTTTTATTATTTATGCTTCACATGCTAAAATTTTGTTTTCAAACTGTTTCATTAAGTACTTTAATTCATTAAGTATTTATTTGTTCAAAAAATATAAATTTTTCTTAGTAAATAATAAGTGAAAGATGTTACATGTATTTTCAATGTGAACAAGTCATTCACCTTGAAGCGTAGGTCTCCTACTGGTGGCTGGGCGTATGGTATGCCTTGGAAGCTGAAGTAAGTCCTGTTCCAAACTGACGTGGCTATTCTCCCTCGCAGTTCACCATCTTCTATCTTCACTGTCACTGTGCCATTTTCTCCCTTAGAAGTAGAAACAGGTTTTTATTATACTAGACACAATTGTCTGGTTTAAAAGCCATTGTCATGCCACTTGAATCCCACAATGGTGACCAAGGTTTGATTCTAAGGGGAATCACTCCATATTTTTGGATGTGAAAAGAGTGGGTATTATTCATGTGAAGTTAGCCTGACCTCCTCTTGCATCCATTGGAACCGTGCCTGAGGAAAGAAACTTAAATGATTGTATGTTTCTTCACAGGTCCCCACAGTGATTAAGTTAACGGGGCATGGGACATAAATTAATGCGCAAGAAATGCCAATTGAAAGAATGCCAATAAAAGTTTTTAAGCCTCTGGAGGTAAATATGAAAATAATCTTAGGTAACTGTTTTGCCAACTTCACAGATATTACTAGAGTAACATTTGTGTTGTGTCATTTCTTGCATTTAAATTAAATGTTTTAAAAAATGGTAATTCAAGTTATGTTTGTAAGATATATCAGTCAGGCAAAATACTGTACTGCATTTGCTTGAGAATTTTGTCAAAATTATCTAATCAGGGTTGCTTTGTGCATGTGTGAGCATGTGTGCACGTGTGTGTGCATGCATGTGTGCACTGTGTGCATGTGTGTGTAACATAGATGATACGTAGTACAGTAAAATGGTGTGCTTTCCAAGTTCCAAACACGACCAATGTCAAACAAATTTTTGTTATGTACGAAATCACTGAAATATTAAATAGATAGCAGTGAAACTATTTAAAATGGATTGGTTTTAAGCAATGACTTAAGGCCATGAGTCACTATGTATTCTATTTTAGTAATTTTTATTTTTTAAATGCTGAAAGAAAGCCTATATCGCAAAACTGTTACATAGAAATGTTGGAAATAGTTTCTTCATGTAGCCCAATTTTTTCAAAACATACATTTTTATAATTTTGGTAAATTATTGACATTAATAAAATTTATTAAAGTTTTTAACTATCCAAAATTATAGGAACTTAAGTTTTGAAAAACTTAGGCTACATAGTACAAACAATTTCCAACATTTCTATGAAACTGTATGATATCCGCTCTTTTTCAGAATTTAAATCATTACACTACTAAAAACAGCATATATAGGAACACGTGGTTGAAATGTACTCAGATATTAATGTTTAGTGTGTGTCTGAGTTTGCTCAAAGAGCACTCGTTCTCTTCCTCTTGTAGCTATGACATAAATACTTTACAGAAGGTGCTCTCTGGATGTCTCAGTTGCCCAGGAAGAGAACGAAACAGTGAGAGCATAGTTGTTTTCTCTCTACACTCTCTCATACCTCTTGTCTTTCATGGTTATTTATAGTAGTACAAAGAGATTTTATAGAGTCAATTTTTCTTATATAAATACTTTATTTAACACTTAATTTATTTCAGTTGGTTATCAAATGTTAATATTTTTAGGTATAAAAAGTAAAGTAGAATCTTGCAATTTCTTACGTAACTGGGAAAAAGGCATTTTGGGATTACCAGATTTTTGGCTCAACCAAACTACTAGCAAAAAAAATTGTTCAAATAAAAAATTCATAGGAAATATTGTGTACAAATTCATACTTAGTGCTGTACTACAAATAGTATGTCAAATGTAGCACTTTGTCACAGCATTGTTAAAACTGAAAAATTAATTAAAATTAGTTTTTGTAATTAATTACGTATTGTTTCTCCTCACACAGTTGTTCCTGTTATCTAAAGTTAGGATTAGCAAAGTTCAGATTACGGTAACTCTGCAGTACATGTAATACATTGTAAAAGAATTTGCCTATTAATTTCAATCATAAACATAAGAATAACCCTTGTAATCATAAATGAAATGTAATCAATAAAAATTATTTATTTGTCATTGACTACTGTAACATTTATTAATGCAGCTAAAAAGTTTTGGGCACAATATTAGTATGCTGTGTTTGTTCATGTAAAAGAGAGCTAGTCATAATAACTGGAAAGACCAAGAGTAGAAGACAGTGCTTTCTCCATAGAATGTAAATAAATGCTTTCTTGTAGAGTATTCTTTAAATAGAGACCCAGCCCCAGTTTGCTATGTTCATAATGGTTTATATGATCTGAATAAAATGTTTCTTCCCTCCTTACCCCTCCACAAACTTAACGCCTGTGTGCAGATGCCTGTAACTAAGGCAACATATATCAACTCTCAACTCAGTCATTTGCTTTGTACATTACATGATTCAGTTACAGTTTGTAACAAGGCTTGTAGCAGACAGATTACCTGTTGGATAGGAACTGAGCTCACAACCGAGGTGAGAGAAAGGAAGAATAGAGCAGCCCACATCTTCTCTGGTCAGTCAGACAATTACAGGGCTTCTACATAGTAACATCATTCTTATATTACCTTGAAGATTGACCTTGGTTCAAGTGCTTCAGATGTTAAAAATATTAAGTGGTTTACAAGTGTTTGGTTCTGGAGTCATTAATAGTATTTATGACTATTAATGACATCAGTTTAAGATAAGTAATAAACAGTCATCTTATCAAATTCTGCTGTTAACTTTGCAAAGCACTTTGCTCTTTTTCACTATTTCAGTTGTCTGTGAGGTTTAAGTTATGTGCATTTTATTTTTAATGCCGTTATAATGTTGGTATGAATTAAAATATGTATAAGAGACATCTTTAGCTTAAGAACATTCTGAAATAAGCACCTGAATATGTTTTGTTTTCTCAGGACTTTATCGGTGAACATGAACATAATTTTTACATGGGAATATTCAAACTACATATGCATGCTCATATGTTTTAAGGGTTCACAAAATTAGGTCAAAGAATAAAATGAAAATGGAGAATTAAAAAACTTTTAAACATTAAACCATATGTAGATGTTTTGGCTATACTTAGCTATCATAATTTAATGGTGTCACCACTTTGAATTTTGTGTAACTGGAACACAATGTCAACAATCGTGGGCTAGGGTCATGCGGACAGACAATAAGGCCAATTCTTATGTGCTCACAACATTCCCCATCAGGTGCTCAACTGGCACAGGTTTTCTACTAATAGAGATTGTTTACTGATGGTTGTAACAAATTTAGAATGGCAGTAACTTCTTTCTGAAATCATTGTCTCCTCACAACATGATTCATTACAGTAGTAGTCGTAGCTGATTATTGAGCACTTTCTATATTCACAAATTTGCATCACTGTTAATCAGCATTGTTAGCTGTGGATTATTGGAAGGACATGTCACTTTATACATAGAAAATTTTTTGCACACTATTAAATTTCTTGATGATTTCATGACAGTGAATCACATTTAAATAAAATAAAATTGTAGTCACTGATACATATTCAATGAAATAAGAATGTCTTATTAAAAATTGCACTATGCAACAAATAACTCGAAAAAAGAACAAAAATAATCTGATTACTAGACTGTTGTCCTGTGGCAAATTTTAAAATGTGTTTTTACAGTCATTTTGTTTCACATTAGTGGTAGCTTCGCTACAGGATATACTTGTCTTCTGTGAAAAATCATCCAATTGAGTACAGTGTGTACATGTGCTAGATGTGGTGCTGGTATGTGTACATACAATTAAAGCTTTGAGAGCATTATTTTCTACCTTGAGTTCTCGAATATGAGATTATAATGTGTCAGTTATTTTTAATCAGAATAGTGAATGTAGGTTGTACCTTTTCACTCACAGTTTCTGTGGTGAAATCTCCTCTGCCTGGAGAAGATGGTATGCTACAGGTTTTTTTTATTTGTACCACACTGTTCAGAAATATACGTTAATTCATTGCGGATGCCGGAATGGATTGCACACAATCCATGGAGTCACGAACCACAGTTCAGAATATATTTATAATACTTCTGTAGTAAAAATAAACGGCTTAGCGCATAAACTGCATACATCAGAACTCAGGGTCATAGGAATGCTCTGATGTACTTGCAGATAATTGACTAATAAAACCAGTTTCAGCTACTAAAATCATAGCAAAAGCAAGAGCAGTTATCTAACATATCCTTCCCTTGCAAGAGCCACTAATAACAATAACAATAATAGTATTAATAATAATAATACAGCGTAGTGAGTGAACCTGAGTACAAGGCATCACATCGTAGGCAGACTGCTAACCTGGGAGCTCATTATCACCCATCATTTCCTAAAGTATGAAATAAAATGAAACCCTACAATGGAGTAGCAACGGAATGCTACGGACAGTGAAATAGGAATACCCTGAAAAAAGCAGTTGGACGATTCAAATGTCTGAAATTTCCCTCGAGCCAGAAATTGAGACAGACCTTGCTGGGTATTGAACCTGGGTTGCTATGGTGGGATGCCAACTGTCTCACCATTACAAAATTATGATCTATGTTGATGGCTGATATAAGATCTTATTTAAGAAATGATCAAGAAAATTACCAGTGATGTAACACAGTGGGAACTTTTTATGATAAGACTTGTGACTGAATATTTAAAAAAAAAAAATTATCACAGCGAAATATTTCTGATGTTTTTTTTATCTTGGTTCTCATGAACGTAAACAATAGTGGCACCGAAGAGCTGTTATCTTAGATCCAAGGCTTTTTGTAATGCATTGTAATTCGTGGCTCACAATTAAAGATCAAAATAATTATATATATATATAACGTAGTTATTGGAATTTTTTTTATAGCATTCTGATTTTCATTGTATTTTTGTATGTGTGAGGCACCAAAGTAAGAAGACAATGCATGTATCACAAAATATGACATTCTGAATAATTAGGTTGTGAGAAAGCCTTATGGGTGTTCAAATGTGGAAAATACTTAATTTTATATTTTGTACACATTAGTTTAGTAGACATAATTATTGACTACATTATCCTCCTATAGATAATTTTAGAATATTTTTTTCTCTCTTCCCCTTATCATTCCATCTCTCTCCCTCTCTCATATTTTCTCTCCCCTCCCTTTCTCCCCTTCCCTCTCACTCCCTTTCTCCCCTTCCCTCTCACTCCCTCTCTCCCCGCTTTTGGTTATGAAGGATCACCACAGTATTTCTTTTTTAGGAAACATTACGTTGCAGGCCATGGAATCATGTATATTGCACACTGTACATGCACTTCAAAGCCGTGCCCAGCGTGCGGGAGGCAAGCGGGCAAACAAGACAATGTAATTAAATACACGTATGTATTCTGCATGGAAGTAGCGTGTGAGCAGGCAACATGGCTCATGGGATATATCAAATTATTTTGTTTTATAAGCGTGCTGCGAGCGACAGTACCGCCGCCGCCCACACGTTCAACACAGCATCACTTCTTTGCAGCTCCCGTCAGTACATCATACTAGCGATAACCGCACGCACGTAGCACATTGCGTAACGAAGCAGATAACAGGAGCTAACAACACAAGACTAGCTGCTCTCGTGCATGGCAAGTGAGGCGCTGGTAGTTCATGCAGCACACAGTGCTTGTGCGTGGCACGCACGAAATTAAAAATTCTTAAGAATTTCGTATTTATTTAAAAATTTTATTCCTTAATTTTGAACAGCGCTTGCTGAAAACCGCTGACACGAAGTCCGCAGATAAGGCGGGCCAGCTTTGTATATGTATACATGCAGGGAGTTCCGGGAGTAGACATCAATAAAGAGGCGGGTGATAGAGGAGCCTAAGACCTACCAAATAAACCAAATTTGTATAATCAGATTCACAACTACCTAAAAGCTATGAATTTTTTAAGAAAATTCGGTTATACTCTACCCTGAGCTAAACATTTACTGATGGTGGAAAAAGTAATGGTCCATATGGAACGAAATGTGTACACATCAAAGGTGATAAGTGCCGTTACATTTAAAAACACATTTCACTTCACTGATTTAGAGAGGACAGCTTCGTGGGGTAAAAAAATCACATTCACAAAAGTTGTGTTTGGTTCTGAAAGATGCCTCTAGTTTGCACGAGGTAAAAAGTATCAATAGGTCACGTGAATAATCATCTGCCACTCGAAATACTGCCCTATTGTATGGCCAATAAATTAGTAAAAAACAGTTTTTTAAATCAACAAGCATCGATGCAGTAAATGTGAAAACATAACATAATGCAGAAGATTCATACAATGTAAAATCAGCAATAAGGTTGAAATTAGCATGTGAGTAAATATTCAAATGTAACTTTATTGAAATAAAAAAAATATTACACAACGTTTGAACTTATTAAAATGTATTTTGAATGTAATGTTTTTAATTTATGAGGATAAAATTACATATTAATAAAAGTGGTAACTACCAGTTATCTCATACAACAAAATTGATGTTATTGAAATGGAAAGTTAAGATAAACAAATTACATCACCAGACACCCTTACGTAGTTGCTGTTTCATATTCAGAACGACCATGGTTATGTAGAAGCTAGTGCGCTCGCCTCCAATCATAGTGAACTGAGTGTAATTTATGAATAACCTTACAGGCCAGTTTTTTGCATTTTTTTGTTAACAATACCACATCTTTGCATACATACTATGTGTTAATAAGCGGTACATCTAGGGTGTGCAGTTGTGTATAGTCACCAACATGTCTTGCAGCAGATCATACGACACCCTAACAAATATGTCTTTTCTAGTCGAGAAACAATGAATGGTCTTGGTCTTAAAGAAACAAAATGAATATAATGGAGTGATTTGTGCAGTTCTTGACAGCAATGTCTTGTAAGCCGATGAAGGTGCCAGCCCCCGTAGCAAAGTCGGTAAAGTGTCGGTCTGTGGTGCGAGGGGCCCCGGTTCACATCTGGGTCCGGCCACGTTTGTTGCGTTGTCCTTCACATCATGTCACCCTCATTGGCTCTTAACACCTCGTTGTCAAAAGGCTGTAATACCCTCACATTAACCTCCAATTATAGTGAATAATGTGAGTATGGAGCTGTAGTGGAACAGAAAAAAATATGTACACGAAAGGACACCCACACAGCCTTTCATGTATTAGCCACAATTCCTACGTTTTCACATTTACTGCATCGACGTTTGTTAGTTTAGAACACTGTTTCGAATAATTAATTGGCTATACAATAGGACAGTTTTTCCAGCGGCAGGTGATTATTTACACGACCTATTGGTATTTTTTTACCTCGTGCAAACTAGAGGCATCTTTCAGAACCAAACACAACTTTTGTGAAAGTGATTTTTTTACCCCACGAAGCTGTACTCTCATTCTCAGAGAAGTGAAATGTGTTTTCAAAAGTGACACTAATCACTTTTGATGTGTACACATTTCGTTCCACATGGACCATTACTTATTCCACCATCAATAATGCTTAGCTCAGGGTAGAGTATAGCCAAATTTTCTGAAAAAATGCAATACTTTTAGGCGGTTGTGAATCAGATTATACAAGTTTGGTTTATTTGGTAGGTCTTGGGCCCCTCCATCACCTGCCTCTTTATTGACGTTTACTCCCGGAACACCCTATGTGTGTCTATATGTATATAGACACACACATGAACACACACACACACACTTACATACATAAATTTTTAAGACTGAGGTGCTATCCATTATACATGTTACTAATTTCGTCATTTAATTATGAACTAAGACACAAAACTATAGCTCTTCAAGCCTTTACATATATAATATCGAAAATATCTATATTTATTTACGGCCGTAGAACTTTACTTTCTACGTACACACATATTATAATGAGTTACCAAGAGAGTAGTTCTTCTGAACCTACAATAGACCTACTATATACTGGTGCATACCTACATGACAAGTGTAACTTAAATTTATTAGTTTTGTATTTTTAGTTCACATTTTTTAAAAACAAACTTTGCTGATAGAAGCCAAGGTAAACTGCCTAATATAGTACTGAAAGTTCGAATTTTGAAAAATTTTAAAACCTTTTTGCAGCCGTTTACCTAATCATCATCTTGAAGAAAAATAAACTGAATATCTCAATGGGTTCAATATATATCAAGGATTTATCTAAAATACATTCCAGGTCTTTTCGCCTCTTAAGAGACTGAATTTCAAAAAAAACCCTTGAATCACATTTTAGACTACTTAACTGGTGTCTCTTGGACATCAATGACACGTCAATAGCCCGCTGGGTTCAAGATATATCAATGATTACTTGAAAACACATTAATCACTTTGACCCCTTTTCATCTCTTTAGGTGCGAAATTTTGAAAATTCGTGAAATAACTTTCCAGATATTTGAGTGAGTATCAATCTCAAACAAAAATCATGTCGCTATGTAAAAGATCAATGGGGTTAATATATATATCAGTTGTGAGTCGAAACCACATTTTACCATGTTTTTTACCTCTTTGGGGCCGAATTCATTTAATATATTTAAGTGGTATTTTAGATATTTCCATACGCATCAATCTAAAGCAAAGAGCACTTTGATGTCTCAATTGGTTTGGTAGATATGGAGGAATAATCTAAAACACATTTCACGTATTTTCATCCCCTTATTTACACATTTCGAAACATCTTGGAGTCCTTTGATAGTCATTTTTATACATATCTAATTGAAGTAAAAAATTGCAACGACAGCCCATTGGGTTCGAGCTATACAGACAATTAATAAAAAAACTCATTTCCTTTCTTTTTACTCTTTGGGAGTCCAGTTTCGGAAAATCAAAACATTGCCTTATGGGAATTCACATCAGCATGATTTTGAAGTAAAAAGCAACTCTGTAGCCCAAAGGTTTAGATAGATATGTAATTAATCGAAAACACGTTTAATGTATTTTCACACCCTTAAAGGTTGAATTTAGAAAAACCCTTAAATTGGCTAATGTGCTTTTTTATTGTTGACCCATTGAAGTAAAAGTCATGACGATGGGACGTTGGGTTCGAGCTATGTAGACGAATCTTAGAAAACACATTTGACCCTGTTTCATCCTCTTAGAGGTCAAATTTTTAAAAAAATCCCTTTGTAGTGCTAGCCTACAACCTGAAGGGAAACCACACAAAAAATTTCACAAATTTAGGTTGAGCTGTTTGGGCTAGTTTGATATGTCAGTCAGTTATTCAGGATTATCTTTTATACATAGAGATAACTAAGCTGTGAACTGAAGACAACTTTAGAAAACAAGTCTATGTTTAGGAGAGAGTCAAAATTGTATGTTCCAGTGATATAAGTAATATGATGATCCTGATACTTAAGCTACAAGAGGGTAATATTACAAGTTAGGGCAAAGACAGTTAGTTGTTCATTTTTTTGTTTATTCATATTGCCGACTAGTTTCTGTATGCAACAGACACTTCAGAAAAAACTAACAGTAATGGCAGAAATGATGATGTACTTATATTATTAAATTTGTAATACATTTAATACAAAAGTTTATATTTGATTTAGTAAAGTTTAAAAATGCATAACACATTTTCATTTTGGATGCAAGCAGAAGTATTTTTTTTGTAATTATGTAAAAAAGGGTCGGTCCCCAGATTTTTGCATATGGGAATTTTGCAGGTCTAGGCCGCTGGTCAGCTGGTTTTCTCTGGGATCTTTCGATCTTCCATTATCCCTGCTCCCTCATTCTGGTGCTGCTCCATACTCACATGTCTTTCCTCACCAGCGCTTAAGACTTGATGTTGAGCGCAGACCGAAATGTCTTCTTCACTCTTCCTTTTATCCGATTTTGCATTGCATATGACAGTTACATTTCTTTTTTTCTCAAACAGTGATTGCTAACTTAAAAGTTAGAATATCTTTATTTAATTTAAAAAATTATCTGTTAACACACACATTTTGATACTAATAACAAAAACGTCACCTAGATGTAAAGTTGTACATTGATCAATTATGTCATCTGGTGATATGATTTAGTATTTATTCCTCGATACTTTGTTTTATATTCAGTGACTCCTCATGCATATTCTAATGATGGAGAATGTTATTTGATCCCATGATCTTTGAAGCACATCACGTTGTCCTTCACAAAAAAAATTGTAATTTTTTTATAACTACTCATATGGTACTTCAGGCTTCAGAAATCACAACAGTCAACAGTTGTTAAAATTTTATTATTTCAGTAGCAGTAAACTATGTAGTACAGAACATCATAAATTCTATTAGGCTGGATCATCTCAGGTTTCCTTACAGCTGTTCCTAATTGCAAACACTGTGTGTTGTTTGAAATCAAGATCACCACTCGGATACATGTAAAAATTACATTGTCTTCTTTAGGGAAGTTAATTGTAGTGCTCTATTTTTGGCATATTTTATGTACAATTTAGCATAGATGTCCTACCCAGCTAGGGTAATTCACATTTGGTCATTACAGATAGGGTATATTTTTAGCATGTTGTGCTGGCAATGGAGAGCCAATAGAGTGCCAGAGTTGCTCCCAATAACCCAGGATTCATTTGAAGTTAACAAAGTGCTTAGTAAGGTCAAAAAGAGAGAAAGTGATAGTGTAAAATTTTGCTACAGTCAAGTGTTTCATAATAACCCAGTAAAAAGTACTTCCTATTTTCAGTTGTTTAGACAGACCACACAGTTTTGTGGGAAAAAATTATTTTCACAACTACCAGAAAATACAGTTTTTTTTGTGGGGGGAAGGGGGGGAGGTTGTGGGTGGAAGACATTAATCTTTGCGTATCCCTATATATATTCAAAAATAATGGTAGTTTGATTAGTGTAGTTCATCCAATGGATGGAGTATGGGTGATATGGATAGAGGCAATGAATCTGCTTGCAAAAAGAGCTGAGATGAGGTGCACAGGATAGTGGGAAGGGTACACGGCAGGAAGTCATGGAGGAAATCTTTCCGATGAAGTACGGCGATGGTGGTTTTCCCAGGGTAGTGGGCCAGCAGCCAACAGGGTAGTGTACATACTTTGATGATTTCTCACGCTTTCCAAATTGTAAACAAGGATCGGTTTAAAGTCAATCCTCATGCACTGTACACATGCATTTAAATAGATAAAAACCTTGGCTCAGGATACCGAAACTTCCATAGATAAGGGGTGACCAACCAATGAAAGAAAATAATGAATGATTGTAGATGCAGTTTACTCCCCAACAAAACAAAGAAGGAATAACAACCTGGTAGCCTATACAGTAGAAATAGCATGAGGTTAATGGTGGAAACTTATGGAGAAAACTAAAAACCCCTGAGTGGTGGTTGGCAGGAGGTTGAGAGGCCCAAGTGCCGATAAGTCATAAATTAGGTTCCAGTCAATTAACATAAACACTATTGCACTCTACATGATTACAGCCAAATGGTGAAGAACCCAGAGGTGGTATACACACGTCCGTCTCCTCTGTGTACTACAAGCAGACCGTCGTGGCTTCCAAACTGTCGCTGGCGCAAAGGGCAGCTTGGAGCGAGAATAACAAGACGCAAAACACTTTAAATAGCAACAGAAAATATAAAGCATACTTTACTTTTAGAAATGTTGTTTGTAGAGATTGTGTTATCAAGGTATGTTCGTGGAACAAATAGAAAAATTCTGTATTCTTGGATTATGATGTAAATTATAAAAACATGTGGAATGAAACAAATATGGATTTTATCAAAATATATTAGCAAAATATCGAAAGACATCTGATGCTTTTAGATTATGAAAATAATGTGAAAAATTATTTATTGAAATACATGGTTAAGTGCATTCAGGGCACAGTCATGATTCGTTTCACTTATGTAGTGGCATGAAATGAGCAATGAGAAACAAGACATATAGCACTGAATTTATGTTAGGAAAAATTCATAAGCACTGAACACTGAATTTACGAACATATGAACACTGAAAATCATCACACGCTCGGTACTTAAGCGGCAGCAAATGATAGGAATGCACTTACCAGTAACTATATTCTCACTGCAAAACATAAAAAAAACTTAATAGCACTGAAGCCAATGGCGCAGCTCAGAGTCCTAGTGTGAAAATGCCCAGTAGTTTGGACTGAATGAAGCAATCTGTACAAAGAACAATTTGCTAACATATTTTGTCAGCAAACTTTGCCGCAACGTAATCTTTTTAGTAGCCTACTTCTTCACTCTTATAAAGTACTTCAGTTTAAAGTACTTTTCATTATAAAGTACATTTATTTAAACCCTTACGCAGAGATTTTAATTAATTACCTATTTGGTATAAAGTTTTTTAATTTCAAGTATAAAATTTAATGTTCACTTTCTGTGCTCTGTAATGAAATTACACTGCACCTATTATGTTTGTTATGATATTGATAACTTTGTGTACATGTTGAATGTTCAGACTGTAATAACTGATTGATTTATCACATACACTGAAACTTGGTTTTAATGCGACTTCTAGAACTACATAATTGCAATACCGCCATTATGCAAATAACAACACTTGTCTGTGTTGTTACCACACTGGTGACAACTGTGCACCCCACAACTAAATGCTAACCAAAAACAATACAAAACCACAATACATAACTCCTCTCCCCTCCTACATCGCAAAGTCCTTGGTCCATGCTGGTCTAACTGATGGCCTCTGCAGCCTGCAGCCTGCCACACTTTCCTTGTACGAGGTATTCTATCCTTGCAACTTTGGTAATAAGTCGAACCCATTGAACCTTGTATCTTCATCAAATCCTGGTTGCTGCTCTGGTGTGCTTCTGTCTGCTGGCTGACTTGGAACTCCTTTTTGATTCTGCTTACATACAATTGGCAGCTAAAGCAACTGCGTCACTACCTGGTGGAGGGCAAGGAGCATCAACGACGTAGGGCTTGATGGATGCCTCCGACGAAGATGGTCAACATGTCTACGTAGTCTATCACCTTCGTTTGTCACCACTATATATGACAGTAGTCTGGTTACTTCCACGACAATTGCTGCCAACCATTTTGGTCCTCACCCCGTGTTTTTGGCATATACCTGATCCTGAGGTCTAAACTGTCGAGGAGTTGCCTGCATGCTCTAGCTCTCCTGCTTATCAGACATCTCCTGGGTAAAATCTGTATTGACTCTGTCCAAACATGTCCTCAGGCACCGTCCCATTTACAATTCTGAAGGGATGCTCCCTGTTCTCATTCTTGGAGTCACATGCTGAGTAAGAAGCAATCAGGCTATCTTCTGGGCCAAATCACTTCCTTCTATTCGTTTGAGCATTTCTGTTGTAGATTGCACCATTTTCTCTGCCTGCCCATTAGAAGACAGATGGTATGGAGTTACTGTGGCTAGTCGAATATTGTTTATCGAGGCAAAAGTCTTAAAAAACTACTGAAGTAAATGCAGTGCCATTGTCACTGACAATTACATCAGAAAGACCATGTGTGGCACTTAAATCCCGCAATGCCTTGATAATACTCCTTGAATCTGTGGATGTCACTGGTATAACCTCAAGCTATTTTGAATAAGAGTCAACCAGCACAAATAATACTTGGCCTTGAAAAGGGTCTGCAAAATCCCCATGAAGGTGCAACCACTGCTGTTTTGTCATATTTCATGGGTTAGTTGGCACCATTACAGGGGCATGACGAGATGCTTGACAGTTTTTGCACTGTTGCACAACTCCTTCCACATCAGCGTCAATACCAGATATAACTGCGAGCCAGCACCTTTGTACAGACTACCTCCTTGTGGCCCGCATGCAAGGTCCTCAAAATATAGTCTCGGCCTTCAGCTAGGGCCACCACTCGAATTTCCCAAAAAAGACAACCGCGGTGAATGGTCAGCTTATGCTGTCTTCGCAGGAACTGTAGCCTATGTATTTCTCACCCTGTGGCCTATTCGGCCATCCTCTCCATACCCATGAGCAAACTCGTGGTAATACTGGATCTGATTTAGTCAGTTTCACAATCTACTGGGCTGTCAACAGTGGTGTATCTAATGCTTCAAGGAAAAGGACTTCAATCGGAGCAGGAACCTCTAAGTTAGGTGTTGCCCTTGGAAGGCGGTTGAGCCCATCTGCATCTGCAATACTGCGACTTGGCTTGTATCTCAGCACAAAATTATATCCGCTAAGCATGTAGCTCCACCATAGTATACATGGAGAGATGATGTTGGGAGTGACTTTGTCAGTAGTGAATAAACCTAGAAGGGGCTTATGGTCCGTGTGAATTTCAAACTGCCTGCCATAGAGAAAATTGTGGAAATTTTTCACTCCAGCAATAAGTACTTCTTTGCCTCCTTGAGCGTAGTTGGATTCTGTGGTGGTCATGGATCGTGAATAGAAAGAGATGA
The DNA here is from genome assembly GCA_003012365.1 of Medauroidea extradentata. NCBI lineage: Eukaryota > Metazoa > Arthropoda > Insecta > Phasmatodea > Phasmatidae > Medauroidea > Medauroidea extradentata. The sequence continues at coordinate 22,311 of PNEQ01003670.1, read as the reverse complement.
GGACTTCTTCACCCTTCCTATTTGTCTGACTTAAAACAGCTCCAATACCGAACTGAAAGGCATTGCACGTCAAGATCAGGGGTAAGTCTGGGTCATAATGTGCTAGCAGTACGGCTGATGACAGAAGACATACAGTGGCTGCAAAAGCTGCATCATGCTGCTCCGTCCACTCCCACCATACAGATCATCACAAAAGATTTTACAAAGGCTGTGTCACATCTGCCGTGTCTCTTAAAAAGCAGTGATAGAAATTAAGGAGGCCCGGGTATGCCTGCAATTCATCCCTGATAGTGGGTGATGGTGATTCATGAATAGCTCTGACTTGGTCTGATGTTTGTCGGGTTCCACTACGTAACCCAGGAACGTCACCTCTATAACTTCGAACGTGCATTTCTTTTGCTTCACGTGTATGCCAGCATCCCGGAAGCGCTGCCAAACTTGCCAAACCTTGTTTTGTAGGTCCTCACTTGATATCCCCCTCACCAACACATCATCAAAATATGGAACACTACCCAACCCAGCTAACAATTCTTCCATAAATTGCTGAAAAATTTGTTGGACAACACACACACCAAATTGTAACCTATTCTCCTGAAATGCTCACTTGTGGATGACTATAGTCTGGGCCCTTGCAGCTTTATCGTCCACAATGAGTTATTGAAAAGCTGGAGTCACATCAATCCTGCCTTAGATAGTGCCACTATTCAACATGACTAGCAGTTGGCTCACAGGTGGAACAGGGTAAGGTCATGTTGCAATGCCTTATTCAGGGTGCCTTTGTAATGATCACAAATCCTCACCTCTCCATTTTGCTTCTGTACAACAACAATTGGAGTTGCCCACTCCGCATGCCGAATTAGTGTATACACCCCTTGTGTAACTAAACTCTCTATTTCCGTTTTCACCTTTGGTAGGAGGGCAAGAGAAACAGGTCGAGGTTTCAGTCGCAGCGGCTTGACTGCTAGGTCCAAAGGTAATGGACAGATGTGCCAGCGTATCTTCCAAGTTTTCCGTTAGACACATGACTTCTTTGCAAACTTCACTTATGGCTAAGACCCCCTGTACCTCCATCGCTAATGCCATCATCCAGTTCCTGCCTAATAGAGATTGCCTCTGACCTTAACTAATAATTAAGGGAAAGATACAGTGCTGTGTGCTATACTGCACTCTGAAATTACATGAACCAAGAGTCTCAATTATATTTTTGCTGTAGTCTTGCAACACACACACTGGTCTAGTCATTTTGGGAGGCTGATGAGGAAAAACTTCCTGGAACATAGACTCTTCTAAAATCAATAGCTTTGCCCCTGTTTCCACTTCCATTTTGACTGCATGGTTATTTATTTCTACAGTTGGACATAACTCAGTTGCTCCAGGAGCCACTACCCTCCACAAGTGGTAAACTTTGGTTCTGACACACTTTCGTCAATCTGATTACTCTGTGCTTCCTGCACAACAGCATTTACCTTAAATTTGGATGTGCCTTATTCCAGCTTTCACCCTACAGACTAGTTCAATTTGCCCAACTTTCTTACAAAAATATCACTTAAAGTTTTTAAATCGGCAATCGGAACCTATTGTGCCGGCCCCCACAGCCTGTGAACACTGAGTGCTTGTCCTATACCGGGGTGTTCTACCGAAGCTAACGCTATCTCTTCATCTGTTACCCGTGAATGTGAGGGTCCCTGTTGCTTGCTGGAGGGTCGTAGCTGGCTTACCTTATCTGCATTTACAGTTGGTGTCCCTCTTATCTCCTTGGTGTTGTGATATGCAGCTTTTGCAGCAATGGGCCTTTTCTTGTGCTTGTGAAAACGTCAGTGTTGTTTCTGACAATATACTGCGCTGCTACACAGCTTCATCACTCAGCCCGCACACAAACCTATCTCGTAATGTTAGGTGTAGGCTAACGCGAAGTTGCAGTGTTAAGCTAAGTGTCTCAGTTTGCTTACAAAGTCTGCGATACTCTCACCCATTTGCTGATTTCATTGGTGAAATATTTGGATGATTTCTGAGGGCTTTGGTGCAAAATGAGTTCTTAGCAATGCCACAATTTCTTGGATTTTTTTAGTGGATGACGCAAGTGAATGCATAACAGAATACGTTTTTGGGCTGCAAACACTAAGAAACACATACGTTTCTTCTCGGCCAATGTGACGTCGTTTACTTGGAAGTAAAATGACAAACTCTCAGCATACGCATCCCAACCCTGCGGATGCGTCAAATCAAATTCTTCAATATGACCTAGATTTGCCATGATCGTACAGTTTCCCGAGTCGCAATTATGCTAATGCCTGAATCCCGTCCTCGCCGCCAGTGTTGAATGTTCAGGTGTGCTCCACAACTTAATGCTAACAAAGATAATACACATCAACAATTCATTACAGTATACCTACTAATGAAAGAGATGAGTTTGCTAGAAAATGTTGTTCTCTGTGGGATATTTGATAACCTTGTGGAAAAATAGACGGTATATTATTATGAGGGCAAAGGAAATTATTATAACTCCACTGTCATGCCCCTTGTGTTGGTGTCCAGCATATCGAAGAAGCCCGAAACAGAGCTCTTTTCTATGTACAGTCCCCTCTACCTTGCGGCCCACATGTATACCTACACTTTGTCATGACTCTTTGTCTAACGGCTGAGCGAACTGTACCTTCTTTGGGTTTCTGACGAGTAATGCAGGGAAGGAAAAATATTCCATAATTTCATGAATTTTCAACAATAGGTTTATTATGGGCTGCAATTAAAAAAATGTTAACTCAGTACAGATTAGTAGGGTCTTTATTTTCAGTGTGTACCACAGGCTATCTCTATATTTTATGACACTGTACCACTGACTGAAACCTTAGGTAGGCTATGTACTGTTAACACAGTTGTATTTCTGTGAGTTTATAGTTACTTAGTGTGTTGTCATGTTAAGAGTAATTGTCTATTGCTTCTTCTTCAGTACTTGGTTTAGAGATATTCTCTGTTATCAGAGAATGCATAAGTCAAAGTACATAATTTGTTTCTCAATTTTGCTATTAGTATATGTGTTATAATAATGCAGAAGGATGTGCAGATCTGTAGATTAACATGTAAATTTGTAAATATGACTTCAATAATGCTAGTGTAGTGGGAGAGAAAGTGAGGTATTGGGAGATAAAGACCAAGAGCTGAAATGGTTGGAAAAGTAGGGAAGTGGAAAAAATGTTGAAGTAAATATTTTCAAGATTGTAATTCATGTTTGTAAAGTTTCACATGTTCATTTATGAACTCTGAGATAGAATGTAGAAGAATATTGTATGCTTTAATAAATTATTACCAATATCTTCAATATTCCATTTACATCAATATGAGCAATTAAGTAAAATTTTTCACTTTCTGTAGGTGTCGTACACTTTATCCCAGAATGCCATGCGCTCCTTCAGCGGGTCCTGGTGTAGACTCAGTTCCTCATTTATCTGTAGGTAGGTATGGTTTGTCTTGGTTAGTGGGATCCACTTCACTGACTCGTGTATACTCGGGTTCCTGAGAGAAAACACCAATGACAGTCTTATCAGTTGTTTACTGGCCATCATGTAAACCTGTAGCATGTCTGCAGTGAATATTAACTTCACCTAAACTGCTTGTTTAATAGAACTAATGAGTAAATTGTGTCATGTTTTGGCTTTCTGTCTGTAGCAGAGATGGGTAAAAAGCACTTTGGCAGACACTTGTTGGAGTTTTGTCACCATTTTCTTGAAACTACAGTTTACATCACAAATAATACTTAAGGTGATGGTTTGTTGTTTTGTTGTTCTTATTTAAAAACCTTCCACTCCAATCTTTAAAAAACATTTCTTAAATGAACTCTCAAGATCCATAATAAAACTGTAAAGGGGTATCTCCAATCTTTAAAAAGCATGTTTACTGTCATATTTCTTAAATGAACTCTCAAGATCCATAATAAAACTGTAAAGGCGTATCTCTTAGTTCTCATGGTGAATTTTTAAGAGGTATGTCTCTTCCCTTGTAATTGACCTTTTATAATAAAACAATTTTGTTTAGGTGTGTAAAAAAATGTGTGTGATATTACATATACTCATTTTAAATTATTGCACATTTATGCTAATAATTGATCAACCTTAACACTAAGATATGGAGACAGTGAACTTATAAGTTAATAATAATGTTTAACCTCGCAATTGGGCTACCGCCCGGTGGCGAGTGAACTCTGCTCTATCCCTACACTACAAACCCTCCAGACCTCTTCTTAACCTCCCAGCCCCCTTCACGGTCACCAACTCCTCCCGCAGGCCATTCCACTCCCGTACCGTTCTCACAAGCATTGTCTGTTTACCCCTCTCAGTCTTTCTCCAAACCCTCTGAATCTTCTCACTATTGGTTCCTCTCCACTTAAATGTTCCCTTACTCAACTTGCAGGCCAACCTTCCCCACCCACCCTCTCCATTCACCACCCTGTACATCCTGACCAGTCTTTCGATTTTTCTCCTATCTCTCAATGGTTTCCAACCCATTTCCTTCATCATCACTGTAGGCCTAAAGTTCCTTTCCTCCTCCCCATCCTGTCCCTGCCTTTTCCATTTATTCATCACCCACCTCGCAGCCCTTCTCTGAACCTTCTCCAATGAGCTGTGATAAATAGACTTTTAACGTTGTATAGTAAAAACTAACAACTTTTTTACGTTCTGTAATAAGCATTAATAAGTTTCTCAAAAATATTAAATTTTCTCTATGGATTATAATTTTACCACAGTCTTATACTAAAAGCTTCATTCATGCAACTTTCACAGTGATTGTGCCTTTCCCAAAAGTCATAGCCTTAATAACAAGGAACATTATGCTCCCACCTGTCATTGGTTGGTTACCGAATGCTGGGACATTCATAGACCGAGGTTGCTTTTTCTCTCCAGTTTCTAGCTATAGTCAGTGACTACTTACCCAGACTGAGCGAAGCCAGTCCATATGTTCATGAAGTGGTGGATGACCTTCAGGTCGTCACTGCTTGGGTTGTAGCGAGTGGTGTTCTTGAATATGAACAAGTAGTACAAATCATCTCCATGAGATGGGCCTGGAAGTGAAAACATTTTTGTATATGTTATCAGAGCTATATTTATAATATTCTTTATCATTGAGGACCCATGACAGTGTAGTGATCAGACTGCTCACCTACCATCACTACAATTCAGGTTCAATTTCTGATCGATTTTCAGATGTGGGAAACGTTGCATACCTCATACTTGGCCAGCTGGTTTATCAGGACACAATTGTTTTCCGCACCTTAGCATTTTGCTACTGTTAATTGGATTCCTTACACCAACTCATCTTAATGACTGAATGTAATGCTGTTCAGTATTACCTAACCTCTTCATTAATTTTTATCACCTTCGCTATCCATAAGGGCAACTCAAGCATATAATTGTATTTCAAGTGCATTATTAACTGTTAACGTACCAGTTATAGTATAAATCCTTTCATTTATGCTTCTCACCCTCGTTATAGTTTTTTATACAGTCTAAATTTAATTAGTGCAACTTTATTATTTGTAAGAATATTTAATCACCTATTTCAACAAGACATTCCATTGAGTGCAATTTTCCTGTCAGTTAAGCACTTTTCTGTAAATTTCATGGTGTCATCCTGTCATTTCTTTGCATGAAAATAAAAATGCAAGTATTCTGCTTGTGACTACATGTGTACACCTTTTCCATTGTTTTACGTAAACATTTTTATATCTGAAAATGGCAGCAAAAATAAGTGCTTTATGTGCTGTAATTTTTAAAAAAGAAAATGCCTCAGTAAACAGCAGAGAATCTGATACTGACATACATACATGTTACATTTCTTAAGGTCATGCTCTTTGTTTCGACTGGTTTGTAATAGTTATTTTTTTTTAAGCTTAAATGAGAGCAGAGGTTACAAATATGTTTAGCAGTTTTGTTTAAAATAGTTTTTGCTGTAATAGCTTATTTCTTCAAGGTGTGACATTATTCAGGTTCGACTGAAATGTCAGATAACAATAATTTCGTTAGTTACATAATTAGCTAGTACTATAGTATTTTCTGGCATGAAAAAATTAGCCAACATGGAGAAAACAGTTTTTTAAACAAAACTGTCGCTCTCATTCAAGCTTAAATTAATAATTATCGTGAAAACAGTAGCAAGAGGAGAGCATGGACTTAAATGAAATACTATTAGATATCTGCTGGAGGTTTATGTGCCTCTTGGCATCTCAGCATGGGGCAACATAGAAACGAAATACTCTTATAAATGATAACTGAAATTTGTTTGAAATGTTAAGATTAGTTATTTTTTATTATTTGACTTTATCGCTGCTGGGGTTGCGATATACTGAACGAGATGGCAAGCACCAATATGGTGACTGAATGATAAAAGCACTAGTAATACTCCAATTTGTATTACAAATTCGAGACTCTTAGTGAAGCTCAAGTTTGATGTGCTACTTATCCCACCCGGTCTGTTGTTGAATTGTGGTTACTTCGCTGGCTGTCTGCTTCCAAGATGCCCAAAACTTGTACACACACCATAATGTGAAGTTTTCTTGATAAATTAAATACAGAGGTGCAATGCAATGTGGTTTATTCATGCAAAATGACAGTTGAAAAACATGTCTGGATAATTTATGTTTTCACTACGCACAGAGGGTGCTGGTGTTTGTACATCCACTGTGATTGTTAAATGTATCTATGGATATAATACAAAATGTATGTTGATGTGCTAGCACATTTGATAATGCAACTCCTTTAACAGAAAGGGTCTGATGGCTGCTGGGGTTGATTAACAGGTTCACTCGAAACAATGTAGCAAAATGAATGGTCATGTTGCATTTCCTAACTAACCTGTCACAAGGCAGCTAGTCCCTTACACGCGATGTTAGTGTGATGGCTCACAATCAAGCGAGATTAGTAGAAATTACACCTGATGCCTCCTCAATGGTTGTTATGCTGAAATTATCCTCCACACACTTGCTTAATGAATGGTGATGAAATGTTTCTACATGAAAACACTAGCGAAACAAAGTTACTTGCACGTGGATGTTAGTAAATCGGGAATAAATTCATTAAACAAATGGAGGTACAAAAATTATGCCGGCAGTGTGTAAATTAAACTAGTACAGATAAAATTACCCTGTATTTGTTCTATATTCTTATTGGGGCTGCACAGATAATGCTTAGTCGAAGTTTTCCCTAGCGTTGACATGTGCACACGTGGGTTTACGCTCAAGTACCATAACATGGTAAAAAATTTTAATTTAAGTGGACTGGCTAGTCAAGTGAATGTCTGGTAAGGTGTGAAATGCTAAAGTGAACCAATGTGCTGAAAGTGTTATTGAATTCTAAATTGTTATGCAAAAGTTTATGTACAACAGGACCAGTAGCTTAACCTCTCCAGATGCTTACGACAAACTGCCTTTGAACTGAAAGTCACTGATGGCTCATCAACCTTGATGGGGTTCACTACTTTTGATACCTCAGGCCTTTTTGTGTTTTATGTTGCAATGCTTAAAAGTGACACAAAATACAATTTAAATACAATAGTAGGTTTTACATGATGCATTATGATCATAATTCATAATAGTTTAAATGTTTGTTGCCGAAACATAGTACGAATTTTAGGTTAGCCAGTGGTGGTCTGTTTGCAAAGTGTCTATATTGAGGGAACCATAGTTAAATGCTGCAAGAAAAATACATAACACTTCCCGTGGTAAGACAAAACATGCCTTCAAAGATACATTAACCAAAAATAATGAGAGTCTGCATCCCATAGGTTGTAAGGATGATATTGTGTAGTGCGCATGTTGTGTTAATTACGCTGCTACAGGGTTTTAACCTATCACTGGCCCATTGGGCGCCGTCAACTTATATTGGTTTCAACCTTCTGAAGAACCTTACGTCTGACATAAAGCTTATTCAGTGTACTAGCTCGGTACTGCTCACAAGTTCAAAAGTAGGTAATTCACCATGAAAAGAGGGTTGTAGTAGAAATGAGAATTTGGTAGTTTTGGAGGCATGTGTTCCAATTGCTCAACTACCATAAATACAAATTGTAAAATAATAATATAGGCCAATATACATTTACATATTTCACAAGGCTATTTAGCTATGATACTTATTTTTCTGCATTCCTGGTGTCGTACTAAATAGCAAACTTCTGAAACAATATGAGATACAACTACACAACCATTGATGATTATCATTCAACGGAGTTTCAGGTTTTATCTTGGTCACCTTATTTACGGCTTGACCACCGATATACATTTCTTATGCAGATAATAATGACATTGTTCTATAATGCACAACAAAGTTTTTATTATTATTGTTTTTCCTCAAAATGAAAGATGTTTCTTTAAAACAATATGTTTTATTTAATGGGGCCGGATTACTGGCCATAGTGGAATGATGCATATTTAACTGAAATTGACAGAACTTCAGTTTTTGCTGGAGACTTGATGTGGAATAGTATGCCAAGGGCTTACAGAATGCTACTCACTAAAAGAAAGCAAATGTGTGTTTTATGCAACGTTTGCATCAACAACTGTGTATATTGCCTTATTTCCTCTCTCTCTAGTCATGTGCTATGAAGACGAAGCAACTAACTCATCGACAGTGTTGTATTCTGTGTTGTCTTAAGAGATGCTCTATTCCCAAGAGGAAAACAGATATACAAGCCAATATTTGTTTTGAAGTTTGTGGACAGCAGTGTTACGTATTACACAGAAAAATTATTAATTTATTACATACAGGCATCCTCTGCACTAACACATAATGTGTTCTTGTAAAGTGTATGAATGTCAAATTTATGAAAATAGATGACCTCCTGTCCATAAATTACTTGGCAGATACATAGTTAGAAAGTCTCAAGTCATACGAAAATTTAGAGAGACTTGTCTGCTTCTTACTGCCGACCAAAGTGAATGAGGATACAACAGATACACAAGAATGTAATGGAAATGTCCTTCTAAGCTACGGTACTACTTAAGTGGAAAGAAAAGCACAAAATTCATGTGATTATAATTATCTTACCATGAGCTTAAGAATCATAATTATAATCATGATCCACCACTGTAGTTATGTATATGACCTTTTTTTACTTCAGAACAGTCGAAAATAATATCAGTTATTTAAATAAACTTACCTTTAACAGTAATATTTCCAATTTTGCGTGACAGCGTACCATCATATGTATACTCATACAAGTAAACAGGCGATGATCCGTAGTTAACATGAAGCATAGCACTTCTGTAGACATTGTATATCATGAAAGTGTCAGACTTGAGCTGTAAACAGTAATGTTGTCAATAAAATAAATGTTTTGTCATTGAATTGACTTTATAAACAGTATTTGGTGTGGACGGGATGCTCTGCAGAAAATAGGAAGAAAATAAACTTTGTGGTTTGAAATTAAATTACCAAGACTTTATGGAAAAATTATGGAAAAATTATGGAACTTTAGAATAACAGAAGTTATGTACAGAAATTTTGTAACATGAACATTCAAAACAATTTGTTAATTGTAATTACTTTTACTCACATTTATTAGTTCTGCAATTGTGTCAAAGCTGACATTTTTGTTTCCGAAGTAAAAACTCTTTATTTTTGCAGCGACTTCGAGAGATTCCTTTGACCCCTTTATAAGGTTCAAATCATTTGGTACAAGTTCTTCAGGATCACTGTTGTAACTGTCCAGCTTTTCTTGCGTGATATCTGAAACACATATAACATGCAACATATTAAAATTTAGTTTTGCTGACAAAAATTATGGCTATATTTGTGAAATTTTGACAATAATTAGTTGTGTGTCATTTGCTACATTGAAAGTTTTAAGTGAAAGTAATCACTAGTGAGTACAATTCATTGACCTTTGCCAAGCACGCTGACCCTCTACACTTTCTGTACCGAATCCGCCTCCTGCATCATCACACTTTCTGCCATCTTGACCCACTATGGAACATTTCCGAGCCGGTTCCGTGAGGTTAGGAAACTGTGTCGCCCTGGATAACCTCAACGTAGCATAACCTTCTACCGTCTGTGCATACATGTCTGTGATTGAATGTACTTGTGTGTAACGTGTGTTTTGGACACCCTTCTGGTGTATAAGTGGATGTGTCCAAAAAGCTGGTTGAGACATCACTTTATTTTCTAAAAAATTTAAATTTATTTTCATTAGTTTAGTTATTTTTGGCAGTAACCTTGTTGTACACTAAATTCCTAAATTATGTCAAGTTGTTCCAGCATTTTACTTTGTAGTAACATAAATTCTTAGTCATGGTATGTTTTTCATAACTGTGAGAATATCACTCAAGGACTTCTGAACTGTTAAATTACCAGACTTTATTTAAAACATTCTACAGTATTAAAATGTATATACAGTAGAACCTCTATTATCCGCGATAATGCAGGGGACGAGACAGTCGGATAACCGAATTTCACGGTTGATCAAGTCATTAGTTTATCTTATCTGGTGCCATTACTCAGACGTGGTTATTATCAACGGGAGTTGTTGCTATCTTATCTGCTACCACGTAGCAGTCTCTGCAATTATCTGACTGCTGCACGTCAG
>PNEQ01003670.1:0-10748 GCA_003012365.1 Medauroidea extradentata | reverse complement strand
TACTGTATATTAATAAGCACAAATGCGAATGCAAATGCTTAACCGACTATATAGACACAAACTTCTGAAGTTACCAGAATTTCACAGGCGCAATAAAAAAAATTGTTAACAGTGTAAAAAATAATTTGCACTATAAAAAATCGCGGATAATCCGCAAATCGGATGATCGAGTCGCGGATAATCGAGGTTCTACTGTATTGAATATTCTGACACTTGAGTTTCTCTCCTAAAATGATACGGATTTACATTTGTATGTGGGAAGTCAGTGCGAGAATCACTCATCCAGGGCTTCTCATGCCAAACCAAGAGAGACATGACACACACAAGGGATTGGTTCGGCATACAGCCGCAATGGACACCTGTTTCTTTGTTTGCCATAAACAACCAGTTTTAGTGTCTCTGCGTTGCTCAGTGGACAAGCTTAGGTTCGGGTAATTTGCTGCAGATTTTTCCAGAGTGTGTGTTTTTCACATAATTTGTTACTCAAACTGTAAGTAAAGTTTGTCACCTTTAAGAGATTGTACATGTTCGCCTATGTGACGCAACAACCAGCATGTACATATTCCTTTTATTTTCCAACAGTAGTACGACATGCTGGATTGCCTGAACAGCCTGGCCTAGTTTATTGCATGAAAACAGCTGCTAGTCTTCTGGTAACTTGATGTCGGCATGATGAAAATTACACTATTCACGCAGCCTGGTCATTGGACCACATTCCTGCAGCTACAAGAATGTCACTGTTCTTCTTAGTCTCCTTAACATAATCCTAACCAAGATTTTCCTTATCTTAATTTGTATCACTACTTTTCGTATGCTTTGTTCAGCTAAATATCTCTTAATGTCCCTCGACCGCCACGTTAATTTCTTAAAAAATGTTTATGTCACAAGCAATAAAATTAAATTTTTGCTAAGTATATTACTGGTTCATCTTTGAGTGACTGTAGCACTCTGAATCATGGCATTTTTTTCCTAAGCCAACAGTAATGTGTCATAGTTTGTGGAGTTTTTACAGGTATGACAGTCTAGGATGTGTTAAGGCACTATAAAGAGTGGGTATAATCTTCCGCCATTTTGGGTCTTTCGGAGCTAGCGCAAGCCGATGCATGCTCGCGAGCCCCAAAAATCTGTCAAACTAAACTCATCATAAATCTAAAACTATTCAGCCAAATGTACTCAAAATTTTTATATTGCATTTAAGAACTATGCTGCCAATGATAATGTAGATCAAATTTATTTTCTGCAACTATCATGTTATTAAAAATTTTTTTTAACAATGCCATGTTGACATTTGACAGGAAAATGCAGAGTAAATTATAGTAAGCGACAAACTTTTTGGTTATACGAGATAGATGGGGGATATCAGCGAAGAAAACAAAAAGGATAGTATAAATTAAATTTCTATGCCCCTCTTGACGATTTCCGCGAATCGCTGTTGTTTTGGTGGCAGGTAGAAGACAGAATATTTCGTGCGCGAGGCATGGTCTCGCTCAACGACGTGAACACAACTTCACTCTTAGTTTATCTACACAACATTTACTATGTAACCGTCAGTTATATATATGTATTTATAACTAAGTTTCTAGTTCGTAATGTTCCTTTTTACTATATACTTAATTAAATAACGTAGAACATAAAATATTACTTTTACAACCGCCCTTCTTGTCGATAAGCCTAATAGTTTACAGGATTCTTTGGTGGTAGTTCCATTTAAAACTTTACATATATATAACTAAATACTAAATAATATTGTAGACTCAATCGCAACACATATGTAACTGAAAGTAAGTTTTTTGATATAATTCAGTTATAGTTGCATTTCCAAAAATTTCCGTCTCTATTATTCAGATCTAAAACAACAAAACTATTTGTAAAGGTTTATACTTTATATTTTCACATAACATATTTGCTCAATTGGCAGGATAACAGTGAATACAGTGACATGATTTACAAACTAATGCTTCTATTCGGCTCTAGACATGAAGGTTTAAATTTAAATAGAAATTGAATTCATGACATACTTTTATATTTTTTAATTGTTTCTTTAAACATAAAATCTTGTAATATAGCAGTTTGAGATAAACTTTTTGTAACGTAAGATGTAAATGTTAAAAATAAGTAGCCAACGAACAGTAGTAAACCGCAAGACACCGGAAAAATGATTGAATCCAACAAATGTAGTTTAGTTCACAAAGACTAATTCGACAAATTATATTTTAAAAACAGTTATTCATTTACATACTTCTATTTAACTAATGCTGTTTACCAAACATTTTACTTTTTTTTTATAGTTTAATTTGGTCACCCGCGATGTAAGCTAAAATTACATATTATTTTGTAATATCACAAAAATAAATATTGAATACATTTGAAATTATGGTTTGCAGAATTTTTTTATTCTTCGCTGATATGTATAAAATGTTGTAATTATTTTATTCTATTTATAAATCAGTAACCTAAAATAGAGCATCAAACCGAATCACTTATTTTTCAGTGGATGAGAGAGAAAAATTAATTAAATTTTTAAAATATATACAATTTTTACAACATGCAGTTATTTTGCTTACAGTTTAACACAGTCTCATCACTTATAAAATATTGTTTATGCAAATTGGAACTAAGACTTAGTTTTCTTTTCTTCGCAGAAGCGGTGCGATGCATATTGTATTTTTATTTATATTTTTGTTAAGTCCATTACAGCGTAGAACCTCAATTATATACCAAATGAATATATAACAAAAAAATTGAAACGAAACCTAGATTATAACTTCCATCCTTTACATTACCAAGTTCGTCCCTTAAAGAGCTACCTGTGATCTGTCGCAACTGTCACATGAATTTTTAAGACAATAAACAGCAATCGTATAATAAACTACACTTATCTGTTTGCCGTTATATAACTACAAAGTTTATGTTTTTTGTAGTCAAGAAATTAAAGTGTTTCGAACAATATTGTTTCATGGACATACTCTTATTCGAAAACACATATTTTGATCACTTATAGTTAGGGAAAGGAATAATTCGCGAGTTCAGCGAACAACGTGTTATAATCCACTGTCCTATGCATACTCGAGCCGTCTATTAGTTCATTGTGTGTTGTTACAGTGAGTAGCAGCTAGTGGATAAATGGTCGGGGCTTGTGTATAAACAGGAAAATGGATTCCTACACACATGTCATTGAACTCGCGAAATATTCCTTTTCCTACTTATTGTTACGAACTTTTTACATTATTTTTATATATAGATCTTTACGAACGTTAACTTTTATTTTTAATTATTGCCTCTGAAGCGCCAGCTCATAGTAAAACACATGCCACAAATTTCTGGGAGAAGATACGTTTTGCCGAAATATCGCAATGAATGAGAAACCTCTGCAGGGATGTCGTGGTTCTGGCGTTGTGTGGTGTACAAAGGAACTTTTTATAGAGCTTTAAAGTTAGTGTTAAGCCTACATTTTTCATATCATTCTTAGGGGAACGAAAATGACTTAGTGTTAATGAGATCTTTATATTTACATGGTTTGTATTATTAAAAAGGTTCACTGTAAATCTTAATAGGCTTTTGTATGTAATCTTTTTCTCACAAGTATTTAGTTGATAACGGAAATTCCTACATTATGAATATCCATAGTGATAACGTAGGTGTAGAATACAAATTACTATTCTCGCATTAACTGTATTGGGCGGTAACTGCGTTATTTACAGACATACAATAAAAAGGAAAGAACTTCTAAATACAAATGCATATCCAACATGTTTACAGAGAGTATTTAAGTATAAATGTAAGATACCGTGTGTTATATTTACGAGGTACGCTACAGTAAATTAGTGGCACTTCTCCATACTAGTTTCCACAAATTTACGGTGTTTGTTAGCTTGGCTTAATGGGCATAAAAGTAAGCATGCTATGTTTAAGATATTTAGTCATAGACTATAACTAACATGTTTAGTCGTACTGTAAGAAAAATTAGCACTTGCACAAGTGAGTGAAGAAAGATTTGTATTCATTATCCTGCCGCTATAAATCAGCGTGGCTACTGTCTGCACAGAGTAAGTGAAGGGTAGCTACAGTACAAAAAATAATTTATTCACACCGTTACATGATAGGCAGTGTGTTGTAATTTTAGTGTAGATTGACTTAAAATAAATCTGAAATTCATATCAGTAAACAAACTACTTGAAACCTCAATAATTCAGTTCAAAAAGAAATTCATTAGCAGCAACTATTTGCGTTTACTGCTTCAGGACACACTACGTATAAATCTTCAAACTAACTTTTCAGCAACATAGTAGAGATGCATCGATCTGTCCGATTAGTAATAATGAATTTTGTATTAGTAACGCAAAATACAAATGTATTTGCTATTACATACCAATAATTTGTAATAAGGCAAATTTTCTCGAATTACTTTATTTAAAAGTGTATGTTCTTTTATTTAAAACAAACTGTAATTTTTGGAATGTTAAATGAATTGAATGAAATCTGTACTTTTAAAATTTGATAACTGCCTCTTTTACTACTGCAGCCTCGATAATATTAGTATGAATACTTACATAACAAATAGTACAAAGTTAAAATTATTATATTTGCATTTCAATGAGTTATGATTATGATACCATTAAAAACTGTAATATAGACATAAGATGAATTAGCTTTCATATATTTATTATCAATTGTTGAAAATGTGCCTTTAACTAAATAAAAAAAAAATATTTCAAGTTGTATGTAGGCCTACACCTATGTTGTGGGAGAGTCAAAATTCTTAAATTAATTTAAAAAAATTGTAGGTTTCAAACTCTATCTTTAGTGAAATTATGGATGTTGCATTAATTTTCTATTCTATATTTGATTTTGTAAATTTAGTTATGTTCGATAATGTATACTTTTGTACACAACCCTATAATCAGTTACTGAAAGTTGAATATATTATAATAAATACAAAAAGTAGAGAGAAATTTAATGTCTTAAATACTATGAGGACAAACCAAGGAATAATTCGTAGTCAGGTCGTTGAGTTAGACGGCGAGGCGCCGCGCGCCAGAGATATTCTGTCTTCAACCTGCCGCCAAAACAACAGCGATTCGCGGAACTCGTCAAGAGGGGCATAAATGTTAATTTTATACTATCCTTTTAGTTTCGTCCACTGACACCCCCCATCTATCTCGTAAAACAAAAACGTTTCTCGCTTACTATATTTTACCCTGCATTTCCCGGTCAAAAATTTTCATGCCATTGTTAAACTTTTTTTACATAGTAAATAACTGTCATAAAGAAAATTAATGAATAGCGTCATTGACAAGATAGTTCAATTACACTCTGTAATTTTTTTCAAGTCGATTGACCGAATAGTTTTCAATTGGTGATGAGTTAGGTTTCTGTGATTTTTCGGGCGTGCGAGCATGACTTCGCTAGCGGTAGCTGCGAAAGACCCAAAATGGCGGACGGTTATACCTAGTCTTTATAGAGCTCTAGGATGTGTGCTGTGTGGTTTAAATGTAACGTGTGGGATTTTCAGGTCAGGGTATTTGACTGAAGCTGTTAAATATACTGTAAATTAAAAACTTATAGTGAACTCAATATTTAGCTATGATGAAAAACTATTGCTATATTGAAGTGACAGTTTTTAGTGATTTTTTATATTTCATGTTAGTTTTTCAATTTTTTTGCCCATTTTTTCTGTATTATTATTATCATCATTATTATTGTTTATTACATTATCAGATACATTGGCCCTTTAAAGTTTGGTGTTATTATTTGTTTTAGCAAGTTCTGTTCTGAGTTTAAAAATCAGTATGTAATACATTTAATAAGACCTTAGAAATGGACACATAGAAAATCAGTATCTTGTACATAACATGTTATTTTGTAAAATAAATTATATAGTTTTGCGGTGATATTCTGTAAATAACAATTTTATTTGACTAATATTAAAATAATGTACCACGTTAGTTATTCAAGTGAAGCAATCAAGTACGTGCACTAACACAAAATTAGTTTACAGTGCTACCATCAATACATACTGCCCTACGTCACACAGTACAGTGCTGAATTTGAATTTTGTCAGACTGAGTTGTTTTACATTCCAACATCAGTAAACTGATATGTATAAATGGGTACAAATTTTCAGTCTGTCACTCTTTTATTTTCACATCACCACAATTTTTTCCTTGTCATAAATACGAAGAATATAGCTTGTAGTTGTACAGAATTATGTGCTAAAATTATTATACATGTAAAATATGATGGACTTAGATATAAATGTAAGGCAGGTGAGAGTTTTTAGCTAAGATATCACTATATTTTAAACACACAACAAATTATGAGGTTGTCTTACATTATTATTGAATAAATATTAGGTCTTATCACCCAACCTGACATGCCAATCTTTCCTTCCTCAGAGTTGAACCCCATTATGTATGGATTCGAGTGGGCTTTGCCAGCACGCAGCAGGTTTTCAGGTTTGTCTGGAAGAAATACTTCACTTCCTTCCTGTATCTTGGCATCTACCACTGGGAACGAGTCGAGTCCATTTGATATGTCTTTCTGCACATAAATTAACAGAAAACCACCATACTTAAGATTAACAATTAAAAGCATTAACAATTAAAGTTAATGTCTATATATATGGATAAAAGTGAAAAACTGATCTACTGACTGTTGTATCAAACCACAACCCAAACCGCTAGATCTAGAAACATGAAACTTTGAAGTTTCATTCCCTTCAGGGCATAGGCCAACACTCTGTTTGGATTTTTTTTTAATTCAGCCCCTAAGGAGGTGAAAAGGGATGAAATGAGTGGTTGATGAATTGCCAGTATAGCTCGAACCTGACGGGCTATCGTCGTGATCTTCAATTCAATGAGACATTTATAAAACTATATACAGTATTCAGTATTGTCTCTATATTTCAAAATTTTGCCCCTAGGGTGGCTGCCTGGGTGTAAATATTTTGTTCATTCGAGTCCAAGAAGTGCAGAGGGCTAAGAACAACACAGGTCCCGCATCACACCTCACCCTAGCCTCTAGGCACGAGTTACTGGATGGGCGTGAAGTCTTTTTGCCTATAACTTGCCTCTATGAGACATTCATTGGTGATCCTATCATTGTACGATTGTGTAATATTTAAGATTATGTGTTGTGCCTGCCTGTAGCTTTTCAAATATTTTTAACTTTGATGATCATTCTTAAAAAGGACTACAAAAACAGAAAATATGAGCTTTAAAGATAATCAGACAATTGGAAAATGGTATACAGTACATGCATGTAATGTTCTTTGAATGTTTTACTTAAGCAGATATCATACATGTATTGGGTAGTTTTATAATTAACTTGCATCAGCCGAAGCTCTGCAGACTTCTCGGCGTTCTGGGTTGGCAGCCACCTTTATATAGTGACAAGACTTAAAATGTGTTTTCTTTTAATCCGTCATATTTATTGAGTCCTTTGTTGTAAAGTTACTTATCGCTTCAGACTCATGTTTGTGTAAATAAGGAAAAAGTATTAAAAAATAATTTTTGCTTAAGGATTGAACTGGTGCTGTGCCCTCAGTTTGTATGGGGGCCATTTTTTAAACTGTTTGAACCCAATTGTCTGGTTCTGACATGATCTTGAATGGAACTCTGTGTTTGAAAGCGTGCGTGAATGCTTTGCAGTGCATCGGAACACTTCGGCTATCTTCGGCTCCCTCCCCTCCTGTCCCTTTCCCCCTTTCCCGTTGCTTGGCCGGCCGCCTAGCTCTCGAGCTCAATTGGATCCTGGTCACCCTTCTGTGCATTTCTTTCCCGTTCGCGCTCGTCGGGGCCTCGTCTGCTGTTAGTTTTCCTTGGTCTGGTTCGTTTGAGTTTGGCTTGGGCCTTCTGTCCTGTCATTTCAGCTGCGTGTTTTCTTTGTCGTTAGTAAAGTAGTAAAGTAATTGTATCGGGAGCCGACAGGGCGCCGACGGGTTGCTTCCCCAATTTAACCCGTTTAGGCTTTAGCCTTTTTGATTGCCCCTTTAATTTGGGCCTTTCGAATTAACTTAATGGTCCTTCTGGCATGCTTTATCTGGAGTATTTGTAACCTGTTAAGCAAATGTACACAAAGTCTGGTTGTAATAAAACCCTGTTGTGTGCCTTGAATTCCCGCTCGTATTTATTACTTTCTAGAATTTTGCTTCACTCGGTATTCAAACCCGTTATGTGTACCTTGATGGTACAGGATATTTTGAAATTCAACCTAGAAGGGTAAAAAGGAAAGACAATGTGTTTGTTATTAATATAGCACAAACATCAGTGTTGTAATTTTCTGTTCAGTTTGATATTTATATAAAATTCTAAGATATGATTTTTAATTTTCATGTACAGTAAACCCTTGTTTTATCGGACCTCCATTCAGCGGACTTTGTATTTAACGGACAAAATCTGGCGATACAAAATTATCCACAGTCAGGTCTACTTGTCATATGCAGCATAAGACCTACCTGGTTATTGTGCTTTGGTGAGCGGCATCAAGCGCGTGCATGGATAGTCGTGTAAGACGGTAGACAGAGCTATTTTTAGTCGCGCATCGGGTTATGTGCCGTGTCCGGGCAAGAATGATTGTCTAACTGAATTTTTTACGGAACTGTAAGATCAACAGCACAAGACCTACCTGGTTATTGTGCTTTGGTGAGTGACATCTGGCGCGCGCACAGATAGCAACGTAAGACGGTAAGCAGAGCTAGTCGCTCATCGGTGTTTTGTCCGGACAAAAACGACTGTAGTGCTTACTTGAATTGTTTATGCAGTTGATGTACGTGTGCGATAAAGATTATGCGTTTTTAAAAATGAAATGGCGTCTGCAACAGGACAGAAAAGAAATAAAGTAAATTTGATATCAAGCAAAAAATCTGAACTACATAATATAAAAGTTAAGAGGCCGGTGTTTTGGTAGCGAAGTTGTCTGATGATTATGGTGTCAAGAAACAAACTGAGTCGGCCATTCATAACGCAAAAAACTAGTTAAAGAGTTATGTGTTGAAATATGATGTTGAACAAAAAAAAGTGGCACTGTTGGACCCAGGAAACACGTGGAACTGCTACTGCATCTTCACACGACGAGGCAATGTATGTTCAACAACGCTCGTGTGGTGTAAATGTACGACGATGTGTAGAGAGATAAAATCTGCTGCGGACAAACTAGTGCAACACATACCTTTCTCACGCTCAGCCCTTCAGAAATTCTCAAGGAAGGCGGCTAGATTATTATCTCACAGACATGGTATACGATAGTGCGTCGTGATGTAAACAGCGGTAGTTTAGATGGAAATTTTTTATTTGTTATATATTTAGTAAATAAACACTGTACTGTGGAATACAAAGCAGTAGCTCAAGTTCACGTGTCACATGTTACCACGCAACGTAACATCAAACCAAGCTGATAGCAAGCCGCCTCCTGTCCCTCTCCTTCTACTCTTCCCCCGCCCTCCGACCTCTCAATGAGCGGACACATGGCCGAACTATACAGGCCTGTCCGATCGGCGATCGAAATACATCGCTACTGCGCAATGACGTCACTCAGTACCCATGCGAGCAGATGTTAACATTGTCTCTAATGGGAGAAAAACGACCAAATTTAATTTGTTTGGAAATAAGAAAAAACTGGCGTAATAGATAACCAAAACTCGCTAGGAAATAAATAACAAGTATATTACCTTCACAAAAAACAAAACGGTAACTATGTAGTGAAGTACAGTATTTATTTAAGCAATTATAAAGTTGGCCGCACAGCTGTTATTGATGTCTATAAACAAGATTGTTGTGTTGGTCCGTCAAATTTATTGTTTCCCGTTTTTATTTACGTGTGTGTATGTGCGGAAAATTTTAACCTTGTTGGAAATTGCGTCTGTTTAGTTAAAACATTTGATGCTGCAACATTAAACTTTAACGTAATAATAATAAACACCAATTTTTATAACAATATCAGTAATTCGTCGCGCCATTTTACCGATTACACAAAGAAAATGAACTAGGCTTACTTATTTATTGGTTGTTCTCCGTTTATTTGATTTGATACAATATCATATTTTAATCTAGGACTCAGACAAAATGTTAAATGAAACCCCATATTGCACTTAACTCTATTGCTGGTGATTCAAGTTTTATAATTTCCCATCTTGGACTTGTATCATAATAAGAAGCTAAATATATTGAACCTACTTAGAAAAACTAAGTTCTAATATATAATTATTAGATTAAAATTAACATTATATTGGACTACCTTACTGTCAGTAGGTTATTTTCATCTCATTGTTTCTCTTTACATACTATCATTGTCAGCACGATGACTTAACAAAAAAGTAGGCCAATAAAAATAATTTGTTTCATGCAGACCTTTAGGCTATCATTATGTTAGTACTCACAATAAATTGATATTTACAAAATGCTCCAATTGTATTAGTAGTTGACTGTACGATTCATTTTGCATTCTTGTTATTTTACCAGCATAGAACCACTTCTATATCCTTTGACCTGCTTGGGATCAGTGGAGGACTCATATAAGTAAAAGTAATAATAATAACCTAAAGCAATGCATAAATCAGATACTCAACATAGATTCAGGACTTCATTAGACATATTAAAACTGTACAGTATTTTCAAAAATCAAAAAAAGTTGCTCAAGCTACAGTTTTACTGCTATTTATACATAGGCCTAATAAGGCTGTCATTATTGTGCAACAATATAGGTGAACTACAGTTTTGTATGTAATTTTTTTCTAAGAATAATAACCATTG
>PNEQ01003669.1:30851-43856 GCA_003012365.1 Medauroidea extradentata | reverse complement strand
GGGGGGGGGGGAGTGGGAGTGGGTAGTGTTTTTTCTATATGTGTATTGTAACATAGCATTTTGTCCAATGTTACAGATGAGTATAAATTTTTATTTATTTGTCAATTAACCTAGGTACTATTTACTATTCTATGACCATACAGTTACCATGTACCAGGAAGAATGTAAGTTTAATCTTCTATGTATTGAATGTATAAGGTATTGTGTTTTTGGAACTTTAATGACTTCTATAGCTTTTATATCTATACTAGAAATATTTTGTTTTGTATTACGAATTACAACCTGAAATGATCATACAAGCGAATAAACCTGGGGTTAGCTACTAGGAAAGTATTGACTGGAAGTTGTGTTGAGACGTAGTTTGTTGGAACGATTGAGAAAAATTTTATGGAAAATAAGAACTTTCCTGTCCATGGTATCGAACAGACGTGTAGTCAAAAAGACCTGAGGATTTCTTCGACGAGATGCTAAATTGTTCCTACGCGTTGTCAGAAAGATCTAATTTTGCTTCTACGACTACCGTGCACAATGTCAACGCAGAATAATGATATCCAAGGGAATTATAAAGAAGAGCCTGTGGTTCAGGCCATTCCATAGTCCATTTCGTGCCCGTTGCTGTCCTTGGTCTCCGAGGTTTTCAGTTCGAGGTGTCCACCATTTGATGAACGAGGGGAACAAAAGGCTTCATCCGAGGGTGAAGAGGTCGTGATCGTCTTACAAGAACCAAGAGGACTAGAAGGATGTGGTCTAATAAGTATCGAGGGAAGATCTGGATACAACTGTCCTGACCTACTACAAGACATCCTTGGTAAAACCCACCCAAAAGTACGCCGTCATGCCAAGTTTAGTTCTTCGTCAAGAGTTAAGAAAAAATCTAGAAAATTTTTGATACATTTCTGAAAAATCAGTTGATTATGTATATCAGCTTTATAATCTTTTTTTATAGCTCAACAGGTTTAACTTATTTCAAAATGAACTAAAACCTAAGATCGACTTTGAGATTTCTCAACCTGAGCTAGTGTGAAAGTAGGCCTCACCAGCCCCTAATGTGGACAGTTTACTATTATTTTTTTACATAGTATAACTTATTTAAACTTTAAGTTCCCATCGAAGCTTAATACAGCAGATGACATGCCAAAATGCATAAAAGAGCCTCTGAGATTTTAAGATAATTATTGAGCCATAAATATAGTGTTAAAATATGTGCAAGTTTAAAATGGTGAGATTAAAAGCCCACAGAAGGTTAAGTAGTACTGTTGCCCGGCTTGCCAACAGAGTGTCGATCTGTTGCCTGTGAGCTAAAGTGAATGTTTCTTTATTTAAAGATCAAGTCAAAATTCAAGTACAACCAGTGAATGGACTTTCCCCTTAATGTCTGTAAGGGATCCCATTCTGAATAATCAGCATATTTTAAATGTCTTTTGAGCACAAGTCAGAACTCCAGCTATTGTAACATGTGAATGTATCAGGTTTGTGGCAGTCTTTCCAGTCTATAGGGCAATAGTGATGATCATTGTTTTTGTAAGTTGTCTGAGGTAGGTCATGTTGGGTGTCTACTTGCACCTGATTGAATTTGCCATATTTTTTATCTTTTGATACTTTATCGTAAATTTGAGTGTAAAGAAGTTATGCAGGATTCTAATGTTTGTTGAGCCAATGCAGTCAGTACGGCTTCCTTCCTTCCTTCCTTTCTTTCTTTTTGTCTAGCCGAGTAGATGGCTAACCCAGGTTGTTCCAGGGCAGGAAACTACGTCACTCAGCCGAGTGCGATATTTGTTTTATTATTTCCAACCGTTTCAGATACAAGATAAAATTTTTGTAAACAGTATTGTTCATGTTAACCCTGCCGCTATCATTTTGTAAAGTTTTAGTTTTTTTTTATTATTTAAATTGGTATATTCTGGACTAGAGAGTTTCCGGAAATACTATGAACAGTGGCACCCTCGCGCTTGCTTGTGAGCACGACGGCAGCCATTGCTTATCCCAGTCTCTCGGCGACCGTCAAGGTGTAAGGATGTGGCGGAGAAGAGCTCGCGATCGGCTAGCCATGCTGCTAGCGTGGGTGGTAGCTCACCACGTGGTTCGAGTTAAGAGCCGTATATTATACTGCTATTTAACCCAACATATTTTCAACCATCTGTACTCGTAATGTAAAGGGTAGTGCTGTAATAGCACCGGATAATTGTGAAGAAAGCGTGCAATGTAGTAGTTTTTTTTTTCTTTTGTTTCCTAAAATTATAATTAATGTGGTGAGCTAAAGTAAACTCCGTGCGCAGGCCGTAGTGTGGGTAAATCATGGCTGTGAAGGAAACTCTCTTTCGTAATATAAATGTTTTAATGCTGGAACTGACTGCCACGTGTTAAGTATCACCACTGTAAGCTATCAACCTCGGTCAGTTAAAGTCCGCAGTTTCACCACTGAGTCGATCTCTTCTCATTTCACTGTCGAACCCACCCCATAACAGAGAGTGTGCCGTTTGTTGGCACATGCTCATTTGTTTGTTTATTTTGTTTTGTCTAGTTCGTCTATTCGTAGTGGTAACTAGATATATATTTTTATTTTAGCAAAGTTTCTCCACCCCAGCACTGTTTATTTCTTTAATCTTCGGTGAAATTGTAATAACAGTAAACTGCTTATTATTTTATAAAGAAAATTTCAGGTAATTATTTATGTGCAGTTAATGCAGTGTGTTATACTTATGGAACAGTTCTTGTGTAATACTTCTGACCAACTGTAATCATGATCTGATTGTATTTGTTTTCAAATGAAATAATTTTTTTATCGGTAAAATTTGATTTAAAATGTCATGTTTTCTTTATTAATACACGTGTGTGTTTTAAAATATTATGTTAGGAAGTATTGTTCGATACTGTCGAAATACTATTTTGGTAACATCAAGTAGCTACGACTCTATGCCAGCCTATAACCTCTAGGCATTCCTTTGTCTTGACCTTGTTGTTTCTTACACATCATAGCGTGAACATCAGCCAAAGGCTTAGTGCACTTTATTGTTTTGTAATGTCGTAATCCGACAAGTTTTCCTCCTAGGCACTCCCCGCCACGCGGTTTCAACTCTTTGCTACGTAGAAGGAAAGAAGCCTATCCAGTATTTGAGGGATTTGGCTTGTCTACATCTTCCGGTGTAGAAGTAACATTATTTCTACTCGTCCTTTTGCTGTACCGTCATCGGTAACCATGGGCGAGATGGAGAAGTAACATCTTTCGGGGTGGCAAGAGTGTCCTCATGAAGGACAGCTAGGAAAGTCCAGGCTATATATATATTTATTTTCCTTCTCTCGTCCTAACTACTTGATGTACACACAGCACTAATTATTAAAATTTGAGACTTTATTTAACATTCAATCGCAACCTCTGCAAAATTAATTGAACAACGAAAATTGGAAATTTGTTAAAATATGTAAAATTAAAATGTAAGTTAATTAATTTTTTTGTTGGGGTTCCCCTTGTTTAACTTACTTATTATGATATTCTTAAGCCGTACGAGCTTTTCTTGATTTGTTAATGTACCGTATTGGTTAATCTACACACACCAAATACTCATTGTGCAAAGATTTTATTGTTATCTAATCAACTAATCAAAGTTTTAAAAAAATATTTTTTTTCTGAATTATTACAATTTTATATACTAGACCTAACTCATTTAATAAAGTTTAATATTCAAAGGCTCGCATGCTCCTAAATTAAAATATAATTAATATTTGTATGGTCTCATCTTAAATTAATAATCTTTAATGTGAAGTGTTGGGGAAAGGAGGCTCGGCCCTTTCTCTGACCTATAATAAGTAGCACCGATCAACAACTTGTGTCCACGTTAGTGCTGTTTTCCCCTTTCTTTGCTTAGCTGGCCTAGGAGCTGTCTTGATCGGTTTACCCTATTTGTTTACCCTTCCTGGACCTCCTGGGTTGGTTGGTAAAGTTTGGGGGGATTCCACCAAACAGTACAAGAGTAAAGAGTCATGAACTATCGACGGCGTGGTTGATGTAAGGAACACTTCATCGAGGACCTGAGCAGTGAGGTAAATGTGAGGGGAAGCAGCTAGGGCCAGTACCACCACACTAGCAAAGAATTTAAAGAAATTTATAAGCTGTTCTGGGAACAAACAGTATTTTGGAAACGTCTAGAACTCGGATAATTACGTAGAACCGGGTTTGTAAGTTAAGTAAGTGATGGTCAGATTCGTACCTGAATTAATCACCTTGGTCATGGTAAAACACATAATTTGAAATTCCATACACTATCATAATTTCGGCTTATTTTATTATCTAATAACCTGACTTGTCTGTAGAAGTCATTTTTCTATCGTGTAAATTAATTTTAAATATATTTTCTTATGACTTGTCAGTAGCTCTAGTAATATAAATACTGGTTGGTTTTCTAATTTGTCTCATCCTTTAATAAAGTAAAAGAAAGGTTTCACAGAGTATATATAACTATACAGTATAATGTGTGTGTGTTCCAGCACGTGCCAGTCTCTCAGTAGGCATTGTGCCAAACTTCAGCGTCTTGACCTGGGTTCATGTCCGTCAATCAGCGACCAGGCTCTGAAGGCACTAGCTGATGGCTGCCCTTTGTTGACTCATATCAACATCTCCTGGTGCAGCCAGATCAGCGAGAATGGTATGTAACTTGCCATATCTATCACTGCTCTTCTTTTTATGTTAGCTGTTTTCTGCTCTACAGTATTTATTGTTATTTGTGGAATTTAAGGAAGGCAGGGCATCTGCAACAGCTTCTTAGATGTCTTAAATGCAAGCAAGATGTATGATATTTTTGGAAGCCATTAATATGAAATAGCTTGCTGCTGCTATTTGGTGCATATGCTTTCTTTGGTTTCTGGAATGTTGTGATTATTTTATGTTTAGTTTACTTAAGATGTTCACAAAACCATAGTAGGTATAGTGCGCTCTGTAACTTGGTTCATGTGATCAGATCTACTCAGATGTAGGATTTTTTCTGATTGTACAAAATTGTTAGTAGAATAGGTGTAGCAGGATAAGTTCAACCTTCTAGAATCACAACTGTTGCAAATGTGTCACTGAAAATATTACATATGGCACTGTGTAATTGTTCAAAATGAAACCGCAAAGACAATATATTTACTTTTAATAACTGCAAGGTACTAAAGGTACCTTTTTCTGAGCCATTTGTCAAAAAGTACATTTATAAAAGGCTGAATGTACCGTTTAGCATGCATAGTATGTTGACTGTCGGTTAAAAAAATGTGGTCAAATCTACATAAGCAGTATGCAACCCCTTTTTCACATTCCCACATTTTACACTTTCCCTTTCTTTTACTTCTGTTTTCCTGGTCCCTTGTAAACCTCACACAGCATAAATTTCCCTCATTTTACACTTCTGCATTTTACGCCAGTTTTTAGCAGATCCATTGAGGGCTGTAAAAAGCGGGTTTCACTGTATTCCATTCACCAATTTGTCAGAATTCTATTATTAGACCAAGTGCAGAGTATCCATTATTCTGATATAAGATACTTATATGGCATTATACATAATTGAGTACTAGTAATGTATACTGTATAAAAATTATGCAACTAACCCCTGAAAATTTCCATGTTAAAAGGGATTGCAAAATTAAAGTTCTCGGACACATATTGCTGCCTTGTGCATTAATAGGAAGTTATCGATATGCAAAAAAAAAAAAATAATTATTAGTGTTAAAAATTTATTTGTTCAGAAAGTCTAGTAATCAATAATTATTTAATTTATTCTGTACCTAAATAATGTTATTCTGTTTAAATTCTTGCACACTTCCAAACTTCTTATTAAACAAAAATACTATATTCCGACATTGTCGTCTATGTTGAAAATTCACTCAGTTAACATATAGCCGTAAGCACCCCTGAAAATGGTGACTCGCGAAATTAGCGAAATACCGCAAAATTTGGCGTAGTTTTAAGTTTTCCGCGAATTTCAGCATAATTTAGTTAAAAGCGATGTTTCAACCGAATTCAGACGCTTTGGCGGTTGTTTTGTCGCAAGTCGGTTGAGGCACAATCTTCGAAATGCGTATGTTTTCATTTCAGATATTTCTGGTTTTGTTTATTTGTTGTTTCTCTGTAATTATATTAGTCCATGCGTGCCGCTTTAATAAATTTTAAACATTTTGGCAAATATTTAAAAGGTTTAAATAACGGATAGATTGCTTCACACATTCCACCACGTAGAAAAAGATTGTTTACATTTTACAGATCGTAGTCATAGATACATTAGCGCAAATGTATTTATTCCTCAACGTTGAAGCGTATCAACTCATGCACGGCCATGGTCACACGGTACCGCAATCTCGATATATCGACAAGATGGCGGCCGAGCTACGGTAGCGGCAGCAAAAGTTGGAAGGCCGCGTTCCGTTACTGCTGAAATCACTGAGATTACTGAGTTTACTGCCAGCAGTATCGGGACAGTTTCAGTGTTTAGTGGAAATCGTGTTTGTCTCGGTGAGAATAGTTTCGGAACGATCGGCAATACAGTAATAAAAGAGGTTGTAAATATAAACAACAAATTTAATCAACTGATATAACAGAACCATTTTGGCTTGAAACACAGTTAATTAAATGGTGTTATGCCCAAAAACGCGGGTAGTTTACGAGTGCATAGTCATTCTAACCTCTTATATTAATACGTATATATACTTATATACGCATACATATAGTTACATTGACCTTGTATTACTTTAGTTAGATTGTTGTACATGTCCCACAGTCACAAAAGTCCTGTAATTATATCACCTAACCTTCGTAACATCAATATGTTCTACACTAATTTTTAAAACTCCCGCCATCACTTATTTTACTGACACTACACAACCTCTGCAGCTCCAGTAATCTCAGTAGTCGTCAAGCCTTGCACAGGGTGCTTACACAGAAGCCCGCGAAAACAACTGGTAGTGATCTCAGCAGTTTCGGAACTGTTGCTGACATTACTGAGATTACTGAATCAGTGAAATCAGCAGTAACGGAACGCGGCTGAAGTCTACCATCTAGTTGCAATATATATCTCTATGACTTAACGCACGTTTGTTTACATTCAAGTTGATGTTTTGTTTCGGCGCTTTCGGATATGTTGCATTTATTATCAAATATTGTTGTTATTTTAATTTTCGTAACGGAAATATTTGATAAACGTTACCGGACAAATCCTTGAGTAAACAGCGAGATCGCGAAGTTTCTGTGTCGTTAAGAGTAGGAACACAAATTTAAATAGCTAAAACGTGGAGAAACATAAATCTTTAGCTATTCCATCAGTAAATAAATACCAAACATTTGTCTGTTTGGGTAGGTACGCTAGACAAATTAACATAATTGAACCATATATTTTTTGTAATAAAACATTTTAATTTGTACATGTGCTGAATAAACTGTTGGAAATTTTTAAAATTATAAAAACTCAGGATAAATAGTTTCAACAAAAAGGAGGATATTTATGTAGTCTGGTAATGAGAAAAATAAACCAATTATTTTAATTTGAACAATTGAGTCAAGTAGTCGGCATTCTTTGTAAACATTAAAAAATTAATGATTATGAGGCAAAATCAAAACTTTTTGGTTAAATGTAATTATATTGATGGTAAAATATAATTATTTTCACAGTATTACAGAAATTTATTTATCGCTAAAATTTTTTTCACCGCTATTGTCTAGTTTTTACACCACTACAAAGGTTTTTACATCACAATTTTGAACCACTTTTAACATTTTTACACACCGAAATTGGCAGTTTTTATTCACCATTTTTAGGGGTCCCTACAGGTAAAATATTTTCTTTTGTGTACGCATGTGGAAGCCTGTGTTTACTTTTTACTTACACTTTTCTGTTTTTCATGGGCTAGCGGCTACCTACCCTGCTGCTGAACAGGGTAGACATGAGTAGAGCTGGCGGAGATATCAGGTTGAATGTTTAGAGATCTTGTGCTTGGCTGCTTGTTATCACTCTGGCACAACTCTTGGTACCTCTTTCAAGTAGTTGTTTGTCAGTTGGTGCTATTGTGTGAGTAGATGTCTGACAGCACTGAATGTATTCAAGGCTGAGAGGACACCATTTCAATGTGCACTGCCTTGGGGCACATACACACACATAATGTACACCGTTATACACCTTTATAGCAGTCTTATTGCCAGTTTGGGCCAGCGTGGCATCGAACAGCCCCCAAAATGAGTACCAACTGAGCAACAGGAGACTCCTAGCTGCCTCAGCCTGTTGGTAGTGTGGACATCATAGGATTGATTTGTCTGGGTTTGGCCATAGAATACTTGAGATATTTGTGTACAAAGTTGTGAATAATTTAGCTTGTGGAAATGATCCCGTAGTACAGTACTTGCGAGTCAGATACAAAGTTGTCTATGGTCCAGTTCAGCATGCAGATAGCAGATGTGATAGTGGGGCAATGTAAGCTCTGAAAACGTACTCTTACGTTGTAGAAGTATTGTGTATTTAGCAGTTATTGTTATAGGGGTATTTTGTAATCTACTATTCACTGACCAACCTAGTTATTGCATTTTTTCTTCCTCTACTGTCAAAACCATATTACATTACATGTCTGTTTTTTGTAATGCAGTTTTTGCTCCAAAAACTCAAAGTAAAGTACATTGTTCATGTAGTGATGAGGAATTGTAAAGGAGACTAAGCGAGTCTTCTTAGTGGCACATTTTCCTGTTTTCTGTTAAGCAGATTACGCTGTGCCGTTTATGAATTTTTCCTTAATTTACTCTTTTTTTTCTAAATTTAATAATTTAATTTAACATTCATTCAATCTTTTGTTGAGGGAGAACAAGTTTATTAAGACTATGTTTTATTACTATATTCTCATTTTATTGCCTTATAAAGTGTTTGTTTCTTTTTGGAATTTTTAAAAAATTTTTTAACTTTTTATTTTTGGCCCTACATGCATATGGGTCTGCCTTGCCTGCGGCATGGCTGCTTCGGCCGGAGCTCTAGCTTCTTTCACGCCGGATGTAATAGTAACTTGTGCTGTTCATGCAGCTATCTCACAAGCGTACCCATGCCTAGTTTGTACCTTGTAAGATCCCCCATCATGTTCTGTTCCTCTGAAAGAGCTTCTTTCAGTGCTTCTGAAGTCAGTCATAAGTCAGTTTAAACCGTACTGTGTCCAGTCAGGTAGGCTGGTTTTGGCCATTTCGATACCCGTTTGCCATCTCTAGAGTGTTTCTGTAACCTCCCGTCTGTACACGGACTTCTGCGCCATTGGTTGACCTCCCTTATATGTTCTTACCTCGTGCGTGCCAGACGTCTTTCTGAATGGTAGTTTTTTTATATGTTTTACGTGTGTAACACGGACTGCATTTTGGTTTAGGATGTAGTCACTCTTGGGCTACTTAATTTTTTTAATTACATGTGTGTATATAGTGCCATAGTTTCAGTTTTCAGAAAATGTAGTGAGCAAATTTCAACTATCTACAACTAGCCTCAAGATGTTATCTTGAAATAATGTACAACCAGATAACCACTAAGTCAACTTCACCTGCTCAAAGATTTAATACCAAATAACCCACATAACCAAGTACATAGGATCGTACAGACACGAAGTTACACTTAATGTCTCCTTCTATTAAACAAAATACATAGGATCGTACAAACATGAAGTTACACATAATGTCCCCTTCTATTAAACAAAATAAACTCTTATGTCTCATTAAGGAGACCATACAATTGTCCAAATACCAACTAAATGACCAGTGTCCAAAATAACGGTACCAACAGTGTACCGATACAAGTGTTTGATCGCCTAAACCTCACGAACATATATTATAGTATAATAAAGAGAGCAGGACTACTCCGAACGCCCAAAGTAAAATGGAAAAGTTCACAGTTCAATAAAGTTCAAAAACTAAATGCGTAGGAGGCCCCTGAAAGAAAACGACGAAGGTTAAATGCTCCGAAAAAAAAACGTATGTGTCTGATGTACTTCCGTGAAGAATATCTATCGCCGTAAAGTTTCTTACTCCGCAGCACTGCAATTATATCTATTCTTCTTACCTCGCTCGTCGCCCAGGTAGGATACCAACTACCTTTTGTTTCTGAGGTGAACCAGCCTTATGTGTCGCTGCAATTCAAACAGACACGCCTCTCCCGAGACGGCCAAGTCTTCTATCAGCCAGGAAACGGG
Source organism: Medauroidea extradentata (assembly GCA_003012365.1). Taxonomy (NCBI): domain Eukaryota; kingdom Metazoa; phylum Arthropoda; class Insecta; order Phasmatodea; family Phasmatidae; genus Medauroidea; species Medauroidea extradentata. Next base: position 33,692 of record PNEQ01003669.1, on the reverse strand, counting down.
ATAATCCCCGATGGAAAAACGTATTCTTCAGTAATACCGACGGTCTTTGCATTGAATACTAAGTCCATGCCAACGCCTAGACCTTCTGCCTCGGCCGCTCGTTGAACTACATCTACCTCTCCGTCCAGTCCCCTCGCCCCACACCCCGTCGCCCCCACCCCGACCGTCCCTCTCCTCACCATCCAACTCGCTTATCCCCTACCTCCCCTCTTCACCAGATAGGCGCCAGTTCGAGGTTAAGTAGAGGGGAAGGCGGGATCTGAGGCCACACAGTCAGGAGGAACAGAAAATACACAAGGGCACCGAGGGACCCAAGAACTAGTTATCAAGGGGCACAATCTACTGTATGTAGCATTTCTTCACCCTCATATTTGGTTAGTGGTACCACCGGGACAGCCAATTCCCTTTTGTTAGCTTCAAATTGTAACTACTGTGTTTTTGCCTCTGTTCACAGAGGCTTCCAGTTTCAGTTCCAGTTAGTCCACAGGGTGTCTACTAGGTCACTAAAGTCACCAAAGTCCCAAAAAAGTCATGAATTGTGAAAAAGGTCATGAAAGTCCCACAATAGTCACTAATTTCAAACATATTTTGATATAAGTCACGAAAATTATTTTTGTGTGTTTGATTCTTGTCGAATCATTTGTCAAACGTGCATGTTTACACTACTAGTATTTCTCATGCACTGTGCAAGTAAAATAAATAATTAGTTTGTATATTAGTTATTATAGTCATTGTCATAAAGACAACTTAAACTTAGGTATATATTGTGTCCTGCCTCCACTGTGTTGTGTTTTGTATTGGCTATGATTGCTAGGTAGTAAGGCATTGCATAACTCTAGAAGGTTGTGTTGATGAGAGCATGAGAAGGTAGTGGTTCTTCTAGAGTGAATTGTACTAGAGTCAACCTTGACTCAACGAGTGACTTCTGAGTGAACCATCGAGGAAGAACTCCAGTGCAAGCACAGGGAGTCAATCTTTAACATAAATAAAGGGAAGGCTTCTGTCACTCGCCTTATACTGGTTATCATAGGTGGATACACAAGGTAGTTAGATGAAAGGAGACGAAAGGTCAATTGAGTTTCATAGGTTGTATTCAAGCATTGAACAGGTTGATACACTTGATACAGACATGGGTTTACATCACCTTCAACATTCGTTTCATGGGGTTACAATTAGACTTAGGTCATACACAATCGGGTACAGGTAGATGCGACATCATTACAAAGATACAACGAACAACAAGAGGACAGCAAGGCGTATGCTGGAGAGTACAACTAATTCGTTAGGGCACTTCGGGCCATGCAACAAGGATTACTGGATACAAACACTTATAAAGGCACATCGGGCCATGACAATACTGGGGCGAAAGTTGGCCGTACTCGTGGCCTGAGGTGATCACTCATGATCCCTGAGAAGTTACAACATATCTTTGGCCTCTCTGAATGATATGGCTCGGCGGCCGAAAATTGACAACGTAACAAACTTATAAGGCGATCCCTCTTGATCCCTAGGAAGGCTACAACATTGCTATGGCTCTACGGGCCGATAACTGAATGACAACATAGCAAGGTTACAAGGCGATCACTCTTGATCCCTAAGAAGGCTACAACACATCTATGGCCGTTCTGAAATTACTGAATGACAGGTTCCGTACTGTAAGTGCGCAACAACACTTTTTAGCGCGTCAGGGCATGGAGACAAGAGACAGTAGCGTGAAGTTAGGTCTCCATGCTTGAGCAAGGCTGAAGCGCGGTCAAGCTGGCTTAGCGATCGAACCGAGCCGACCTGGCGAGCATAGGAGCGGTAAAGGGTGATGAGATTGGGTAGGAGGGTTTAGGTGGCAGGCTACCGCCACAACCCATAAGGAGGGAGCGAGGGTTTAGGTGGCAGGTTACCGCCACAACCCCGGATCGGAGGTAAGTTGAGGTAATAGGGTAGGAGGGCTTAGGTGGCAGGCTACCGCCACAACCCATAAGGAAGGAAGGGAAGGAGTGCCAGGCCAACCCAGCCCGAAGGCCGAGCCGCTGAAGACTGACTATCTGGGGCAAAACACCCGTCTTTTATACTCGCCAGAAGGGCAGAAGTACCGTTAGTAAAATGGCCGCTCGAGGCTGTCTGCTGCTGCAGTAGCACCACCCGCACACACTGAAAATACTCACTCGGGGCACAAAAATACTCAACTGGGTAAACAAATATCTCGCCTGACATAAATTACTTTCGTGTTGCCGTTAAACACTAAGATTAATACATACGAATATTTATATCACTTTTAGACACATTTAAAGTAATAAACAACAAATACAATACATATTTACGTGCGTATTTCCCGTTATTATTTATTACTGCACTTTACAGAGTCTTGTGCACGGGATTAGTAACACTGGTGAAGCATTCGGCCGTGTTTGTAAATAAACATTAGTAACAAAGTTTGCCGGTGGCAATTATACATGGAAAATAACATTGGATAACACTGGGACGTAAGTAAAAGTTGTTTTACAAATAAAGACTGCGACCTGTGACCTTACATGGCACATATAACACTGGAATAAAAATAAACGGCAACACGGCGATCGGCAGTGGTGCGGAAGAAAACTAGTACTTTTAGGTTATAATAGATAGGTGTTAAAAATCACGGGACGAGCTGTAAGGTACTTGGCCTACCCACCCTGTTTATTTTTCCAAATTTCTTGCTGTACGACTTTGTAGTTCTTCTGGCTTAAACATAACGTAAGGATTTAAGACTTAAGGAAACCTAAGGGTATAATTTATTGGTGTAACCGGCGTCAACATAGGCCTAATAGAATCCCGGGGAGTTTCGTGAGCACTGGCTATAAGAAAGAT
>PNEQ01003669.1:0-29851 GCA_003012365.1 Medauroidea extradentata | reverse complement strand
ACTTATTTAGTGCAGTTATCCTTGTGCCAGCATGGCTGCATGAATATTTGGTAAGTTTTCCCGTTTCTTGCCGTCTCGAGCCCACGACGAAGGGAAAAGACTTGTGTATCTACCGCTGAACTAAGCAAGCTAGCCGAGCGAACCAATAAGCGAACCCCAGGGAGATTAGAGGCAGATATGTATTAAGTGTGGCACCACAGAGCGTTAACATGGTTTCTTCTTTGTGACGCTATGGCGATGCGTCAATTGATTACAGATTTTAAAATTGGACATGCTTCGCGCTCTATATTGGAGGAAACATAATGAAAATTGTCGGCCGTGTTGCACTATTAATTAATTCTGTTTGAACAGTTTTTTCAAATAAAAGTCACCAAAAAGTCACTGAATTTTACTTTTACAATCTGGTAGACACCCTGGCATCTTCAAATCAACTTTTTTTGTTTCCAAGTTTTCAGACGTACTACTTCCAAAATTCACCAGTGCCAGCCGAGTTGGCATGTTAGACTGGCCATGGCGTTGTCTCCCAACTTTACTTTTCGGCTGCTGGAATTCAACACTGAAACTTTGTTATAATATAAAAAATATACATAATTGTCTGTTTAAAACTGCGCCGCTCCATCCTACTGGCTCCCCTTCTACCTTGGGGGACTTCGCTTGCCAGAAGGGCTGGTGGGTATCGCGTACAAGATCTCTCACTTGAAAATCAGGAGGATAGGGTTTAAGCTCACTACTCACAACTACTATCTGCAATACTCTTCTATAACTCAACATTTATTCCTTTATTCAAATTAGCTAATTCCATTATAAACTTAAGGAAATCATACCCCTAAATCTATTAAAAATGCTCACAGCCAGCCTCACAAAGATATTTCACAGACTCATTAAAATCCCTAACCAAGGGCTTAAAACTGCGTGCACGCCACCCCGTTTTACCGGTATCTTAACACATTAACACTATTACTCTACATAAGCTTGTAAGTTACACCCCTAACATTGTTTTTATCTTGTCCATTCACTTTTACTGCCAGTTTATCCAAATATTTCTGACATTAGTTTACAAAAATCCTTAGGGGCAAATTTTTTAACATAATGTTAATAATCGAGTCCTTTCTCCAAACACATACATGTGAAATATTCCTAGACTTCCGATACAATCAAGTATACACCATATGGGTGCCACAAATATTTCATTTATTATTAAATTCAATCATTATGCCGTGCTAGACTCCTGCAACCTTTAGTGCAACTTTCTACGTACGTGACAGTTCGCCGACCATCGTTTAACAATCTCAAGTTATTGAGATGCGGTTCCAACTTCGCAGAGGGCTACCAAATAAAGGAATTGTCCTACCTTAATTTTCCAGAACCAATCACCTTGGTATCAGAGAAAGCAGTCCTGACGGACTCCACTTCCGAGAGTTCCTACCTCTTCACCGCGCCTTACCTCGAACCACTCGAACGGCGATCAGGCCCGTTTAACACTTTCCTCATCGTTAGGCTAGTCTAACCACCAAAAGTGTGCAATCCATTGTTCACTCGCCGTCTCCCATTGCAATAATTTCTGCGGTACAAAATATTTCTTGCTTCTCAGTTGGACATTTACACATAGCAACCACTAGTCCGCATCACGACATTACTGCTCACGGGGCCGCTCTTCTGCCTTCTCCGTCTCTTGACTATCAGTCACGTCTTGCCGAGCCACGCAAGCATAAGAGGAGACCGCCGCTCGCACCGCACAGCTAGCCAGACCCCGCCCCTCCACCCACCTCCCTACCCTCTGCCAGACACATGCCCATTGCGTCTTGGTAGTAGTATTGTGCGACACCATCTTGTGTGGTTAGAGAGAGGCTAGTGCTGTCACTTACTTGTCAGCTGTTTGTTGTATCAGGTGCAGTGGGAAGTTGACTCGCTTGTACTCTTCTGGTGTTGATAGCAATGGTGTGGTTGGTAACATAGCTGCCACCACACAATTCTCCCCACAGCAGTTGATAATTTGTTTGCTTTGCTCGTACCTACATTGTGTATGCACGAGGAGCTAATGACAGTTTTCATCACAAAACTCGTCATATGTACAGTAGGCTAGTTCAAGCATGAGATACAGGAGAGGAGGTAGAAATCCAAATAAGCCAATTTTCCCTCATGGTGTTTAGTCAGCACTCGTACAGCACTTTGCCTACCTTCCCCACCCCTCCCCTCCTTACAGGGCCTAAACCCTCAGCCAGTCACATCCCTCATGGCTTTTAAGTGCTATTTGTACCTAAAGCCTCCAAAAATCAATCAGAACACAGGACACACCCCCTAATGACCCTCTCAGCCTATTAGCACCCACCTGTACGAGGGGGGGACATGCTAACCAAATGTAGGTTTTGCTCCAAAGTTAACCACAACATACATACTCCCCCTACTTTTGTTTGTATGATTGTATGTGTTTGTTTGTGTATGTTTATGCATGTGTGTGTGTTTGTGTTTTTACTAGGGCAATGGTGGCACTTGAAGTTTGTAATATGAAGGGAGGTAGTGTTTATAGTTGTTGACCAGCCTATAAAGAGATCTGTGTAAGTTCAGACAGAGGTTGTTGTTTATGAAGCATTAGTATGAACAGTATATACTGTAGTCTTATCACCACTTCAGCTATGTGAAGGTGAAAGTGGGTGGCATGTTGCAGGGGTGGAAGCACTGGCACGTGGTTGCCCACGACTACATTCGTTTGCCGCCAAGGGCTGTGAGCAAGTAAGCGACAAGGCAGTGTCGTGCTTGGCGCAGTTCTGCCCCGGCCTGCAGTTGGTAAACCTGCACGGTTGCAGTCAGGTGACTGATGAGGGAGTGACGACGTTGGCTCGTCAGTGCCCCGGCCTGTATTACCTATGTTTGTCTGGTTTGTCTCATCTTACTGACACGTCCCTCATTGTGCTGGCACAACAGTGTCATGGCCTCAGTACGCTCGAGGTGGCAGGCTGTTCCCAGTTCACAGACGCTGGCTTCCAGGCGCTTGCTAGGGTAAGTAACACCAACCTACTGAAACACCTGGCTATTATTTTCTTCACCTTCTATTCTGCTCATTTTTGACACACTTATAAGCTTCTTTCCAAAGGAAAAATGGACTTTTAGATGTCGCCTTCCTGTCTTTGTATGCCCTTCAGATTCTTCTGTACTCGTGAACTTAATTCCATCAAGCTTTGTTCATGATTGTGTTAGTAATGTCACCTGAATTAGTTGATGTTTTTTCTTTTCCAAATGGTGGCCGTTTAATATCTGAAGTGAAAGGTTATATTCAAGGAACCTATTTGACTGATCCTAATTAAATATTGCTATTTACATTTATGCCCACCGTTTTGGAAATAACTCGTTATGAAGACAGTTTTGAATGTCATATTTCAAAAGTACAATACTGATTTGTGACCCGTCATCCAAGTTTTCAGTTTTGTAGGATTTAATGTCGTAAGAGTTTTCTTTTCAGAAGATTGCTTAATGTGACAACGTTTAGATTTTTATAAAATATTTATTTAGATTGTTCAACTAATTCAGACCAAATTTTATATTTTCACTGTTAACCATTGAAGGTTTTTATTTCAAGAGGTTATTTGTGTTTCCATTTTGGTCAAAAATGAACTAATAAATACATTTTAACTTTGTTGCAGTAATGAAATAATTTGAAATTATTTCAAAATTCCAACCAAATGTTACAATTTGACTATCATCTCATCTTGGGCCACACATGGTCACGCTATTTATGTTTAGGTTGTTTAAATATTAGTTTTGATATGTTTGGAGAATTTTCTCCAGCCAGCTGATTCCTTCCCGCTTCCTTTATCCACCTCCCCTTCCCTCCTCGCCTTTGCAGGCAGCTGAGATATGGCACATTCATGGGCTCGGTGAGCGATGGAGGGGGGTTGTGGGAGAGTAGTCGAGAATCCAGGCAGTGTGTGTCAGCATCACTTGTAGTGGTGAAGCAGAGCGAGCCTGGTAGAGGACAGGTGGCAGGGGCCGGCAGGCGAGAGTTTTTAAGGATCACAGCCCGTATTAACAATGGAATGGAAACAGCGAAGGCTGTCAGAATATTTGGCCTGTCTGCCACACAAGAACTACGGTACTGAGAAAACAAAAACCACAGATTAAATTTGACATACTTGACAAATCTTAAAAATTTTTAAACCATTCGGAAAATTGTATTTTTATTCTACCTCAATATTATTATGTTATAATTAATATGGAAAAGTGCTTGCAGTCATTTCTCATCAGTGCGTATAAGAAACTCCATTTTCTCCGATATAGAAATTAATTTAGAAATTATTCCTGCCACGTAAAAAGGCAACCCAGTTGATAAAGCAGATATGGCAACACAACTAACACTTCTCTCATGATTGTGGAACCTATTACAGCAAGAAGAGATAGTTAAAGATGGTGATGTTCTAAAGCACTTGTTAATAATTGTGAATGTTTCTTTTTGGTACACATCTTTTTGTGTTTAGTGCCAATAGGGGCCATGGTGACAGAATGGTCAGACCATTCGCCTTCCACTGAGGCGATACTTGTTCCATTCCCTGCAGGGTCGGTCCCAGGATTTTCGCATGTGGGAATCGTGCTGGACGATACAGTTGGTCGTTGGATTTTCTCTGGGACCTTCCTTTCATTCTGGCGCTGCTCCATACTCAACTCATCTCGCCCCTCACAATTACAACATCTCAGTGTTAAATGCTAACCAAGTGTGGTTACTGTACACTTTACTGGGTTTGCTTTGTGTCGTAAGGTTATTACAAAATACAGGATTCTGTTTTCTTTGTTGTATTACTTCCGTCTTAACTAGCCCGTGTGTTTATACTCTACCCCCATTGTTTATTGCTATGTATGTTGTTTGTTCTTTGCCAAAGTTTCCTAGCTGTCTGTTTTCATGCTTTCTTTTTCCCCCAACATTGTGTACATCCACATTTTTTTAATGTCTTAACCTAGATTTGTCAATTTGTCAATTTTGTCTGTAAATTTACCATATTTGGTACACCTTTCAGAAATTTAACTTTCTGAAATTTTTTTTGTAACTTGTCAAATTTTCAAGCAATAAAATTAGTACCTTGGTTTAAATATAACTGTTGTAAAAACGGTATAAATGTCAAATTATGCCTTAAAATGAAAATGTAATTGTTGTATACAAGTTATACTATGTGTTATGAAGACATTTGTTGTGGTTTTGGACGAACTAGGGATTATTGTTTCTGTACAGAGAAGGTGATGTCTGTTTAGAAATGTAGTAAACACAGTCATAAGTTATGGTAGTGTGCATTCATGTGTATGTTTAAGAAATGTGACTTTGTTGTAGAGCTGCCGGCTGTTGGAGAAGATGGACCTAGAGGAGTGCGTACTCATTACCGATGCCACTCTCATTCATCTCGCCATGGGCTGCCCGCGCCTAGAGAACCTGGTATGTTCCCGTACATGTCCAGTATGTGTTCCTGGCCAACTCTGTGTTTAGTCTTCTGTATTGAGCTTGGTGCTGTAATAGTAATATACATTCAGGAACATCCTTGTTTTATCTCTGGCTTTGACCAAGGTTCCCCGAAATCACTCCAGGTGAATGTTTGGACTGCTCCTTAAAGCTCGGCTGTAGTACGTGTAGGCTGTTAGGTGTGGAGAGCTTGTGTAGCTTCTCATTCTTCTTCGCCACATGTGTGTTCACAGTGTCCCAAATTTTCTGCCACTGTCTTGTCTAAACTTCTGATACAGTCATGCCACGTTTTTACTTATAATTGTCTGTGAACAAAATCCACCGTGCTAAGACACGAGCAGTGTGTTTAATGCCTATGTAAACTGAAATCTTAATAAACCAGAAATTTTGGATTATAATGAAGTACATCATTTTGGGAGTAACCATTCTAAATTAACCAGTGTCTGTGGAAATTCCAAATTTAGCCTTCAATGCAATATAACCTACAAAATTCCGGAGTGCTTGACTACAGGTTAGGAGACCTGTACCAGCTTTTAACCTAGCCTTTTTGGCTGGGTTATCATCGAGAAAGTGTTTCTGATGTGACTTGAAGGTGCTTGAGCAATATCTGAGTACGCCTACCACAACAGAGTCTACTCATCTTACATAGTACCACAAAGAGACCTCGATACTCATTGTTACTGTTGGTCATCACAACAAATCCTGTTCTGGAGGTTACAAGTCCAGACTGCTAAATTCAACCACGATAAAATACAGAAAACGTGACTGGTAAAATCAACGTGGTGTGAAAATATTTCACTTAAAGACAAATTAACTATAGACTGCTCAGCTCGCCGGCAAGCGCGACGGCGCCCGAGCCCACGCTTTTCTCCCGCGGACATGCCACGTACGTCCTACCTCTTCAGCCGACGATCAAGAAAAACCACCCCAAAAAATTAAATGGTCGACACTAGGATGCTTCTACGGCCAGTGTGACCTACAGTATCACAGACTTCCGGGCCTCTTTTAGTTATAAATAGTATCATAACTAAGCACACTGCATCAAATTAAAAACTACACATTTACATACCGTATTGCTCTGAAAATAAGCCGCCCTCGAATAAAGACGCATAGTTAAATTTTAATATACAAAATTGAAAACAAGAAAGTCTCCAATATAAGCCTCAACACAAAAATCCATACTAGGTAAGAAATTTTTTTGTTTTCAAATCCTAGCCTAACTTCTACGGCTTCCTTCACTACACGATGCCTTGAATTCAACTCTATCATACATTTTCACATTGGCGCCCACATTTTGAATACCAATTTTCGTTAACGGTAATTAATTTATAAATTGAAAAATATTACGACCATGCTTTCATAACAAGGAAAATGAGGCAGTGCTACAAACTGTAGACAACTGCACCAGAATAAGTGTGGGTGATGAAAGTGAAAGTAGTGTTTACAATAGAAATTTACTGTGCGTATATTTCATAAATAATTTTTAAAATTAATTTGATGATAAATTTTCTATTTAACGTGTTTTGTGCACATCTCTAACAAAAAATAGGTATACGAAAGCAGCACATGACAAAACCTTAACCGCACACCGCACAGGCTGTTCCAAGTACGTTCAACCAATCAATTGCTCGCACTAACTGCTGCTGTTTCAACTGAATAACGAGCCCCTACAGTTATAGCGGCCATCTTGCGAAACCTTAGCAGGACGCCGCAGGTTGTTCACTTTACCGGTACTTCACTGCGCCAATGCAGTTTCAAGTATCTTCCAAGGGCAAAATATGTAGACAGTTAATTAATGAATTAGGTTGTAAGTTTTGTAACATTAACTACCGTTAATTATCATGGTGCATTTCTCCCTATTGATCAAGATGGCAGTAAAGCATCTGGAAATTTTTACATTTGTTGGGTAAGACGTGATGAAGACAGAATTAACGCTATTCATTGGTACGTGACTGTATTTACATTAGCAGCGTAATCTGATTGGAAGTTGAGGTGACTTTATCGTAAATGGAATGAAAAGGACGACGAACGTTTTTTTTTTTTTTTTTATCATATAGTATTTACTGGATTTTGTGTACCGGCACTAAAATGTTTTCTCTGAATGTATTCGACGATAATTTTATTGCCTGGCAAGATGGCTTCTACTGGTAGTGACATACAGGAAAACATTTGTACGTTTTGAAATTTTGATTAAAAAAAAAATAGTTTTTTGTAAACGTGCGATAATAAGCCGCACCAGAGTTTTTTAAGATTCCAAAAATTGTATAAAATATGCGGCTTATTTTCGGAGCAATACGGTAATATGACAATGAACTCCCGCAGTTTTAAACACTCCAAAATTAGCTATTTGGGCAGTTAATAAACGCAAAATGTGCCACGCACAAATAAAAGTATTTTGGTGCCCGGACATGACGTACAGAAGGGTGGGGGAGCAACAAAGCCCAACTATCGCTACGTCTCACATTCCTGAGGGAAAACCAGATTGTTCCCTTCAACAAATACTGACCCGGCACTATGAGGTCACCTTCAAGCATCCTGTCCTTGCATCTAACCGAAATTCATGAATTACTTGGCCTGATCTAACATTATGTCAAAAAGTTACTAAGAAAAAATACAGCAAATGAAAAGTTGAGTAAAATGAGTACCAACAACATATTGTTACGACAAAAAATATTAGTAATCAAAAAGATATCAGGCATAAAATGATTACATTTTAGTGAAGCTACATGCTTCCAAACTGATGCTACACAAGTCCAAAATCCACAGTCCTATTTGCATTACTCTTAAACACCATTCTACTGATATGCCCCTGCATCAACATAATTTGCTACATGTATTTAAAAGACAAATCCCTAACCAGCATATACCAATACCATGATATAGTATGTGGGAGCTCTAGTGACTTATTGTCAATTAAACTGCAAATGGTCTAACCAATTTACTTCACAATAAATAATGAATCACTCTTAAATTAAGCCCGCCAGTGAACTAAACTAAAGCCACACACAAGTAAAACAATAAACGACACAAATAAGTGAATTACAAATAAACATATGGACGTCCCTCTCTTTATATGTATTTTAAAGTTGCTCTTGCTCCTTGGCTTACTGCATGTTATTACAACAAACCAGTCACACACTCGATGAAACGTCGCTACGTACATCTCACCTGGTGGTGGACGTGAGCATGCTGTTGCAGAGTAGCCCATATGATGTGGAGGTTGGTTCGTGGACAAACATATAGGCTGGCAATGCAAAACCCTCACTGTTAAATTAACTATAGTTACTTCACTCAACTTTCACTTAGGTCAAAATTTAAGGTCATGTACGTCACAACATACCTGTTGTAAGGCACTTGGCCTGCCCACCCTATTTATTTTTCCAAATTCTGTTTGTGGTGTGAGATAATAGCTTTCTTTGGCATAAACGTAACGTAGCTTTCGGTGTAACCATTAAGAACTAAAAGCCTATTTATATGTGTTTCCGGCGTCAGCATAGGTCTAATGGAATCCCGGCCACATTTAATGCGGGGTCATGTGGGGCAATTTTCGTTGGTCAATGAATATACAAAGTCAGTGGTAATGAGGTCAGAGATTTTCTTTTCATAATCTGTTTTATCTAGGATGACAGTAGCTCTTCCTTTATCGGCAGGAAGGATTACAACATCCGTGTCAGCATTAAGTGTTTTGATGGCTTTCAATTCATAAGGCAAGATGTTCAGTTTTAGTGGACAAGATGAGGTGATTGCAGTTCGCAGACACCAAAGGAACTCATCCTGTTTGACTGGAAGTTTATATATGGCGCTCTACTGAAGAAACTATGTCCAGGACAGGTATCCGTCGTGGAGCGATGCAGAAATTCAGCCCTTTTTGTTCAACATATTTCTCTGATTCTGACAATATTTTGCTCGACTCATTCACAACGGTGTTGATGGGTTGTGGAATTTTTGGTGTTGTTTTGTTTTTTATGCTCGAGAGGTTGGCAAGTTTCTCTTTCTGCTTATCTTTACATTTTTGCGAGTACTTTTCAATAAAATTTGAGACTGATTGATAAATACACACAGACTTTGATGATCAGGATTGATTGGATACTATGCTGTAGTTCATTATTTAACTGTGTTTTTTGGCCGTAGTGGAAGGCAATTATTTTATTTAGGAGACCTTTGCTAACTGCATTGGCTATTTTGTGAACTTGTTTGCTGTTAACTGGACGTTTCATTGTTAGTCCAGTATTACTGCTGCATTTACAGAGAAAGGTAAAGTTGTTTGGGCACTGAGATAGAAGGATCATTTTCTTTTCCAGTTTACGTATAAAAAGATGCATACCGGGTCCATACCGGGCATTGATGTTATTTTTGAATGATTCTTGCAATAATATGGGCAAGTTTCAAACTAAAGTATTTTGGACATACGTCATTGCAGCAAATGGTGTGTTACAAAAAACCAGAGAATACGTACAAACGAACAGACAAGTAATCAAACAAGTGTACTTTGTTTGCCAGTGGCAAACATAGGTAAACATGTACAATTCCACGAGGAATTCAGTCAGTGAGTTACAAGAAAATAGATGAACACAAACAAGCACCCAAGCATCAAAAAACCAAACCAAGGAAAAATTTAAATAACTCGCATTATTCCACAAAAGGAATTCCGTCAGTAAGTTCAAAACAACAGACAAAACAAAACAAACTACAAAAATAACTGTAAGTAGAGGACACAGCTGGAACACAGACACAGTGAGGTATGTAAACAAAAACAAGCCCCCAATTTTTTTTCTTGCAACGTGTGTTTTTGAGAATCCACGCTTCTTTCTATTAAGTATAACTGTAACTTATGTGTCAGTAATTACAATTTTATCACTTTCTTAATGAATGAATAATGAAAAGGTTTGAAACATTTAGTCTTAACCATTTTTGTTTTAAACTAGTATGTGGAAAATTACCTACTAGCCAATGCAACATGTTTAAGTTGGTTCCTTGTAATTCATGATATTGGGTACTGGACAATGTGAACTTATTATTTAGATCTGTGGGCCTAGTCAAAGTTCAGAGAGATGACTCACTTCTTGAGTATAGAGATGTATTAGTGAAACATTATTTTAATTAACTGTGCATTTGTTGTGAGGTTATGTTGATGTTGTTGACAGAGCCTGTCACACTGTGAGCTGATCACAGACGAAGGAATCAGGCATCTTGGGACGTCACCTTGTGCTGCGGAGAACCTCACAGTCCTAGAACTTGACAACTGCCCTCTTATCACAGATGCTTCCTTGGAACACTTGATCTCGTGCCACAACCTCCAGAGGATAGAGCTGTATGACTGTCAGCTGATCACACGTGCTGGTATTCGCAGGTTAAGGGTACGTACAACTGCCAACTCCACTTTTCATATGGCTAACACTACTTGTTTCTTTCTCTGTCTTTTTGTGACTCATCCTCTGCGCAGTCACTTGCAGGCGCCTTATCATTGTAGCAACTTTGAACATGTTCTGAGTAAATACTGTGTATGTGTTAACCATTTGTCTGCATAGTTTCATTATCATTCCAAAATTAAATAGGTATGTTTCGCTTAATAGTTTCTGATGAAATTTTTCTATTTCAGACTCTAGAACATATAAACGTAAGGCTAAGAACACAACTTGTTTATCCAACATTGTTTAAAAAAACCAAAGTTATATTTCTATTCAGAAATTAGTATTTAATAAAATGAAATGGAATTATTTTCATAAATGTTAGCTGTCTGCATTTCATTCATTATTTTGTGTGTTTTAAGCCTGGAAACACTTTGTACATTTCCTCATCATCTTACACAAGACAAGTAGCATGCAATTGATGCCATCTGTCCTGAAATATGAAATAGTTAATATGTTATTATGATTGAATTATTTATCTGAGGCCAAGAAAATAAATAAATAATCAGTTTTTTTTTTATATTTTATTTGAAATTGTGAAGAAGTTGGTACATGTCCAGTTATCACAGTTGATTATACTATAGCCCAGTAGACTTATTAAATAATTTACAATAAATTTATTTCTGAATCGTGTTTTGTCAGTGCTAGTAGCAAGTAGTGTTTAGTTTTTAACTCAGGATGATGGCTTTTACTCTTTAACATGAAAGTCTGTTCCAAAAACATTGTAACTGTTCAGTCTGTACAACATTTGACTTCTGACAAAAAAAATTGATACAGTGTTTTTAAAATCTTGATGAAACAGAGGAACTGCTGTGTGGCGGACAGTTCAAATAGAAGAGCTGTGAAGGTGTAGGGTATTCTGGTGCATTGGTTGCGATTATCTAAAGCCGAGACCTGAGGAGTGTGTTGGTGGTGAGGCATATGTATTCTGCATTGGAATGTTTGCACTGTAACTGGTATAAAAGGCTTTCTGTTGCACAGTTGTAGCTGCCCAGTATGAGATATATGTGCAGAAGTGTCAAATACTACGGATTATCTGTAGTTTATTGTAAAGTACTCAGTGACATCATGGAAATAAGTTGTCCTGTCGCCGGCCTGGCGCAGCTTAAAGTCTCTGGCCTGGCCTTACCTCCCTCGCAGCGCCCTACTATTGAGTGATAAGTATATTCCCCACAAGGTGGTGGCAGCAACTGACCAGGTAAAGATGATCCTCTGTTCGTTTGGTGAGAGTTGTGTTCTTAAGAGAGTGGCTTCTTAAACAGACGACCACAAGCCTTTCTCCCGGTGACAGTGTAGGCGACGTACAATGAAAAGGGGGGGAGGGGGTGGGTTAAGCCACTCGCCTCTAAAAAAATTGTCGCAGCAGCTGCTTCATACATCCGGAGACCGCAGTGGCGAGTGGCTGAGGCTCTGTCTTCGCTTCGTTGATTAGTTGTTGAATGTGCTGGTGGAGTAGCGGGGGAGATCTTATAGGGCTAATCAGAGCCGTGGTGGGCTGTTGAATGTCTCTTTTGGCTAAAGCATTTCCATGCCCATGGATGCCTGATGGCTCTAGTATGTTTATACATCCCGTAGGATTGGCAGAGAGTTATCAGAGTAGGACTTGATCCAGACCCTTTTACGGAGAGGGTATTAGTCTAGGACTAGCGGTAACCTGGCTTGCTTGGTGATGCTCCTGAGCGGCCTGCCTCTTAGGCCTCACGAGAGCAAATCTCTTCTCAGGGAATATATGAATTTACAGTAAATTACTCTCACTCATTCGCCAATAATACACGAGGGAGTACGATTGCACTGTATGTATTGATTCGTCAGAATTTACACTGGTTCACAATTACAAGTCGCTGAGTTTATATAGAATTTACAATGTCCACAGTTGACAAAACTTCCACAGTTTTACTACATTTACTTAAATACTGTATCGCAAGCTACTATAGTACTTCACAAGATCTGCTTATCTACACAAGTGTTTACAGGGAGCCACACATTTCCCATTTCCGGATTCTGTTTCCGGTAGCAGCGCACCCCGCGCCAGCCGCGACTACTGGTACCGGGCGTGCTGCGAGATACTCTCACTGAACTAGGGTTCGGGTTCCTCTGCACTAAGGGAAAGGATACAAGTTTAGGTAGGAGAGGCAGGTTTCGGTGGTAGAACACAAATCGCAACCCTGTAGGCAGGTAGTTAGGCGAGTGTAGGATAGGCTGGTGGGTTTCGGTGGTAGAACACAAACCACAACCCTAAGGTAAAGTAGGGGGGGTGCCTAGGCTAAGCTTGAGAGACCCAAGTCCTAGACTGTTGTCTTCACTGGCAAATGTGCACCCTTTTACACCTGGCCGGGATGCCAGAGTACCATTATCAAGATGGCCGTCTGGAGCTGTCTGCTCCTGTAGTGGCGCCACCCTGCACGCACTGCAATACCACCTGGCCTGAAATTTACTCTTGTACAATACAACTGCTTACATGACTTTATGCGTGTTGCCGTAAATATAAATAAAAATACAAAGTACACTGTTGAATACAATATTGATTATTTACATACAAAATGTTGCTTTATTTACAATACAGAAGACTGTGGCAGATATTCCTTCACTAGTCCTGGGCCGTGTTTTATTCTTGATTCCATGCTGCCTTTTTATCTATGCTGCGCACTTAATATTTGTTACGTTGACAAAACGTTATCGTACATACAAAAAACTCTCCTATCAGCAACACGTGCGTTATCGATTAATTTATGGTCCTGACGGGGCATGAGATAAATATTGAGGCCTACACCGTCTTACCGGGAGCGAGCTTAGAAATATTAATAGACGCGACAGCAATGCGTCAAAGTAATCGAGCAAAAACAAATAATATCTAGTAACAGATGTTTTGGACCATGCTATGTGTGCACCTGAAAGAAGAATAAGCTATGTAGTAATAATGGGCTTTGAAATGCAATTACCTAAGTAACCTTGTTTCACGGTGTGCCTAGTGTTTGTTTCCTTGAGTTTATTAATATTTAACATTTCTTTAAACATAATTTTCCTTAAGTATTCTGTGATTGTCAATTTTATCCGAGATTGGCCGTGTTTGGTATCAAACTGTTCAGAATGTAATCTCCCAAATGTTATTCTAATACTTTTTTTTGTTTTTCAACTGTGTAAACTACTATGTATTAAGGCTTTAATTATTCACGGCCAAGTGTGCAGGAGGTGGTAATTAGCTGCGAGACAGGCAGGTGCCTGGCTAGCTGAAGTCGTTGTCATCGGTACTTGGGCTCTTCCCCGAAGACGTTTGACGTACAAACACATCACCCCATCACATCCTGTTTAGTTGTGGTGTACTAGGTAGTTTATTTTCTAATTAAGTAATCTAAGTAGGTAGCTGTAGTTAATTTGTAACATAACAGTAAGATTAAATTAAGTTTTAGAAATATAATTTCAAGTTATATTGCATCTGTAGGGAACCTGGTTCTTTCTAGAACATTCCTCGGAAGTCGGTCTTTTTTTTGTTGAAGCATGGGGTGTAGACCCCGTCGGCTGGAGAGTGCTCGTTAGGACACTGTGAACAACACAGGAGGGCTGCGAGGCTGCATGAAAGCGACGACGAAAGCCAGTTTGTGTATTCTTGAATACTGAGTTAGGCACGACATGAAGGGGAATGTCCCCGCATTTATTTGTTAATTCGTAAGTTCTCATGCATTTGATTGTTTATATTACTTTGGGCGTTGTAACATTCAACAGATTTTCTCTATGTTACAGGTACTGAACTTCAAAACCCAGTTGAATAATGTTTAATTTTTAATCAGTATTTATATTTTTTGGGCCGTTCGTCTTAAATTCATTTTTAATATTTATGATTGTATTTAAAGTTTACGATAAATGAATGTTCAGAGACTTATTCAGTGCAGTGCAGTGTAGGATTGGTGCAGAGCGAACATTTGAACTGTGCTAGGAGAAGTTTATAACCTCTGTGTATTAGCGCGAGGAAACTGGTCATAGATACAGAGAGAGGCAATAAAAAGGGACTGTTTTATGAACTTCGGAGGGATCCGGACGTGTCGAGGGAATAGCTGTCCTGGACCGAGGGGCCGTGGTCCTGCTCCTCTGGCTTTGCTGTAGAATGAAGGATGGGCGTATGCTGGCTTGTCCAGGAGGATTACAGTATGATATGTGTGTCTGGATTGGAGGTTTCGAGAAAGGAGATTTTCTCCGGTAGGAATTTAAGTTTCCAGTAGACATAGGTAGCTCATCTTACGTTGATTCCTGGGCGAACGCACTAGTAAAACTATGTAACGTTAAAGCTATCTGTGCCACACAGTTAGCATGTCAGATTTTATATATGAGATTTTATTGTTGTTTCATGCAATTGAATTCTTCATAATATTCAAGCATTTATCCTAACTACTACTATGTACCAATTATTTTATTAAGAGCATTCATCATTACTTCAAGGTTCGTTTTCTGTCTTTCTTGTGTAATTCTTGTACGGCCCTATTTTGTGGACAAAATTGTTTCGAATAAATACTCTTCAGTAGATGTTGGTGTGGAGCAGCATGTATGTTTGAATTAATTTAAATGTTAGAGTATAATATTGTCTCTAATATATTTTCTAGTACCTCAATTCTGTACGCTATCAGTATTCTTCTTTTCTGCTACTCATCCTCGATAATCCTCGTTGATATATGCTGAAATCTGAAACTATAAATCTATCACAGCATGGCCACAGACATCAGACTTATTGATTAGTTGTTATGTTGACTCATGCAATTGAATTGAGTTATGCGTGAATATGGAAAATGAAGCGTGTTTGTCCATACAAGTATCGTTCAGAATATTCACATTTGTGGACATGTTTAAGTGCTTAAAATGTACCTCAACAACACGTGTTTATGAATTGTGTAAATATGACTTCAGTGCAACACCGTGGCAAAGATGCGCCGTCATATTTACGGTAAAAAAACTTCAAGCACTTTCTTGGTTAGAAATTTCGAGGAAAAAATGTATGCATAAGCAAGCGATGCTGTAGATCGAACAACAAATGGCTAAGTTGCCGACGTACAGGTAATTTGAGTGTGTATACATATGTAAAGGCAGCGCTAGAATCGCTGTAAGAAATAACCTTAACAATTTAACACACACTTTTGAGTGATGCGTGTTACACACCGTACTGCTGCCTAGATGCCAGCGAGCTGTCAATTTCTTACGGTGTGTTTACAGTTATTTCTTTAAGGCTAATTTATGGCCATTGTAGCACAGGCTTAATTCACTGCAGAAAACTACGGATTTTTCGCAAAATTACTACTGGAAGCTTTGGTAAATGGTTGGCATCTCTGTATGTGATTGGTATGCCTGCTGGTGAAAGAAGTGTAGGATTGTTGGGTGGTGTTTTTTAGGATGAAATTTATGTACAGCAACATGTTTTAAGTAAACTTAATATTAACACATTTTAACAAACCATAAATAATAATAAAACAATAACAACTATCACACAAGGAATAGAAATTATAGATCATTGAGTTCTATTTTGTTTGGGGAATTCAGTTTGCCTTTCATATTTGGTTTCAACTTTGCAGGCTTGTCATATTTGCCATGTTGCTGTTGTGCCTTCCTAAGTGTGTAAATAGTTAGTTTGACACAGCTGGTTGCTGTGAAAGCTTCATTACTTGAGTTAATAGTAGGTGTACGAAAAATACTGGAAGGAATGTGTTAAAAAATATGTTGCCACCTCCCTCGCAGCCTATCTATATTGTGTCTTTTTGGGTGTTTACCATCCATATAAATTAACAAAAAATTCTCATTAACGAAATTCTTGCCTCGAAATCAGTCACTGGTCACACAAATCATGTGTCCGCGAGATACGGGTGCACTCCTGGAGTAGTTTAATTTACGGGATTCACGCTGTTGACAAGAGAATGGTTTAAACTACTGTAGTGGTGTTACTTTTAAAATAAATTCAGCTCATCATGAACAACTTTCTCACTTTCAGCCCCCATCTAACTTCAATAACATAAAAGTGTCTCACTGACCAACATTTTAATATTTCATTCTGTAATGAAACACACATAAGGTTAGAAAATACTTTCTATACTTTTAACAAAGAAAATTCTTAGTCTCCTGATTTTTTAATTGATGTCCAGATGTGTGAAGTTATACACCAAGAAATTCTGATTATTATTTTGCGATTAGTTCTGAAGTTATGATGTGATATATGTTTAATGATACATGAAAACAGTATAAGTACAAAGTTTATGTTTTTGAATGTTTCAAATCCTTTATAACGGTGCAAATGCTGAAACAAACATATTATCATATGCTCGTTTCGATGCTGTACAATATGTATATAAAAAATGTTAAGATCAGAGTTGCAATATGAAATTTGTGGATTTTTGACAACAGCGCACGTCGAAACAAGGACAATGCTTACAGCAGCTGCAATGTGTTGAAAGGTGAGAGCGAAAGCCCATGTATAACTCTGTACTGCAATCTAAGTTTGTGATGCTCTATATTTTAAATTAATAAGACCTCCATGTCAAAAAGAGCTCAAGTAAAAGGCTCTCACAAGATATGTAACACTATAAATAATACATATTAGAGTTGTGCAAATGTTAGGTATACGAAAACCAAAGTAAAATTTTCTGTACTTTCATTTCAATTTTGATAAGAATTTCAGTTGTCAAAATTTGTTAATAAATGCAATATTTAGAGTTAAATTAATGTTTAATAGCTTATTGAAGTTAGTTTCGTTTTAATTGGTTCCAATAATGTTAAATCAATGAACTTGTAATTGCATTTGCTAATTGTATAAACATATTTATTAGGAAATATTCACATCATGATTTATTTACATACAGTTGAACTAGCGTGCAGCAAATTATAAACAAACATGGCCAATAGTGTGAAAAGGTCTTATTCCAATGCACACTGTCAATAATAGTATTATTGTGGTATTGTAACAAAACCACATGTAACATTTTAAATATTGCCTGATTCATTTGTGCTGTCAAACAGTTGCATAGGTATATATTCATAATGTACATTAAAAAAATGTTAGTATGAAAATACATATGGCTGCTGCCGTGTTTCCATTTGTGTAACAACACACGCAACTTAGAACAGTTAAATCACCATAGATTTCACTGCCAATTCAAGGTATTAAGAACACCACGAATGAACGGTAACTACATAAATCACTGTTCAGTAATCACGCAATGTAGTATGTACAGCGCAAGGTCGTTAGTACAAGATGTTACTTGGAAAATAGTTGGGTAGCCTCGACCGGACTCGGCTCGAGACGCTGCCGAAGAGTATCTTTGTGGGAGACGTTCCACCATTTAACAAGTTTAGGCCCTTAAAAAAGATTAGTCTTATATTTATGAGTAGAGTGAAAGGGAATGTGGTTTATATATAAATTTCTAGTCATATAATTATGGATACCTGAATTTTTCTTGTACTGCACATTTTATAACAAAAATGTTAAGGTACAGTAAATGTATAATCCTGGAACAGTTAATAAATTTAATTTAGAGAAATATGGTTCACATGTTTCTATAGTTTTAAGATTAGCAGTAATTCTTATAATTTTTTTTGTAATTTAAATATCACATTCAAATTTTTTGAATGCTGCGGTAGATACTCCATTCTTCCTCACTTTCATCCAACACGTGTTTTATTCTTTGAAAATTATTTAGAAAGTGTATATTCGTAAAAATAATTTGAGTAGCAAAATTCTTTATCTTAATGCATGATGTTAATACATAAAACAGTTTTTTTTCTTCGCTATGGGTGATATATAAATATAATATTTTTATAATTACTGGTGTTCAGAATTAGGATTTTATACTTGCACAAATACCATTAGTTATATTACGTAGTATCCTGCTAGTCATCAGATCATATCATCAGATTCTGTTATATGAAATAACGTAGTAGTTTTCAACTACTGTACATCTAAGTCTACCAAAATGACTTGTGTAATAGACTACTGAAATCCAATTGTGATATTAAAGTAGTACTCTATGATATTGTTTTACTGTGGTGTAAAAAAATTTCCTTATTGATTTATTATCAAAATTAAATATATAATTTTTTAATTTTAAGAATTTCCTTTGACTTTCATTAGGCTGGATTCATCTCAAAAAACTTTTGTTTTCTGTTTCACTTTTGCTCAACCTTAATAAACGCGTATTTATGATTTAGTAGCAGAGTCACTGACTTTTGTTTTTTGTCACGTGAGTTCTGGAGTGATTTTGTAGTAGGAGGAAATGTTCTGCATGTAGGCCTGTGATTAGCTGGGGCGTAAACTGCGCTGTTGGCAGGGGGTGGCCATGCTCTATACTGCGCTGGCAAACATTTGAAGTCAGTGTATTTGTGCCCTTGTTGTATAAACAATTATACTTGTGGTCATTGTAGCTCATCAGAATCATTCTGTCTGCCATAAGAGCCAATGTATTTTACACATATTTTGAAGAGCAGTGAAGTAAAAATTATTTATTGAATGACAAATGTGCCATGTTTAACTTAGGGCCGATATTATAAACCTCTTTCGAATGACAACCAACTGCTATCCCCATAGAGAAAGCATTGTTGTGTAGTTGGTTGTCATCCGAAAGAGGTCTATAGATACGGCCCTAAGTCTACAGTGCTTGGAGAACTAAATTTTTATTTAAAATGTGAACTTAACAACATTATTGCATTTCGAAACCACGGTCGTAGAAGTACAGGTCTGGACACTCGCCTATCTAACAATGTATTTTGCTTGACCCCCTTGTTGTTTGGCGGTAGTTCGTCTAGTTACCAAGAATGCCGTACTTTTTGGCGCTGTTTTCCGGGCAGGCAGACTCAAACTCCGTCCACTTTTTTGCATTGTTAAATGTATAAAGTAAATAAAGATTGCTGGAGCCTTTTCTTAAATTTGTGAGTGAAGAAAGCATTTCATAAATTGATAAAAAATACGTTTTGATAAATTGTTTACCTTAGCGGAAAGGAAGTCGGCGGAGTTTAGTCCGACCGCCCTAACGGCAGCGCCAATAAAACACATTATTCTCGGTAACTTGGTGAACTGCAGCCAAATAACAAGGGGGTCAAATATCCAGGCGAGTGTCCCCACCTGTTCTTCTACGGCCGTGTTTGAAACACATTTCTGTGAGTACGGACATCACCTACTGTTTGTGCATGGGAACCATTGTTGAGCTAACGTGTTTAATACATTTGTGCAAGTTTCATTCATTTATTTAACATTTTGTGTGCAAATGTGTTTGTTATATTGTTATTACGAAGCAGCTGCATATCATCAGTGACGTACATATGCGCAAATAAACAATATATAGGGCCATATTTTCAGGTTAGTTTGCTAGTTTTATCCACATAAACAATTGTTTAACCACATAATTCATGCTATGTAAATATGAAACGTGTCCTTTTTACCAATGAGATGTAAGAGTAGCAGATTTCTTTCACTTACTTGTTTTCTCTTTACACCCGACGTAACCATTTTCATTCAAACTGTTCAACAGTATCAATACTGTAATAGGCGCTTATGAAAAATATTACACATTCTACTTTATAGGGTAGATATTTCTAGTACGCAACTGTAATAGTGTATATACTGTAGTAGTATAGAAGGATATTGTGCACTGTTCTAACCTGGTCTGCGACACATTTTGTAGCACACAATACAATTTGAATTTTTGACCAGTTGAAAAAAACTGTTGTAAACATCTGACGACTGGATAGATCTATTCATGTGACCAATACTACCGCGTAGACTATACTTACTACATTTTTGTAACCACCTTCTGAGAGTTGTTTGTGTTGGGCTACAATAACTTGAAGTTCGCGCTAAACTGGCATAAAGCGTCAACTTCAAAGAAGTTCCAACATGCCATCTCCGGTATGCTCCTACCTCCATGTCTGTTAGCTTCTTTCTCAGGCCAGGCCTCTTTCCTCTCCTCCATCTTGATGGAAAAAAATGTGTTGTTGAGCAGGTCTGGTATGTGTCCTGCACAAATTAATATTTAGTTTTTATATATGTAAATATAAGTGCTGAAGATTGCAGCAGAGTGTTGCCCAATGCTAGTTGGGAACAAAGCATTTTGTCATGCCAAGTTAAAATAAAGTGTAATTTTATTCTTCACTGATTTGCCTTTACCATTGTTTCATTGGAAAACACCTACAATGGAGTTCAGCTTAACTGCTATAACTTTAACCTAAGGAAGTGTGATTGTTGATATGTGTAGTATCAACTCTACACAGCTGTGCTGATATCAGTATATCGCACAACTTAGATAGGAACTGCTTGGAATGGAACTCGTAAATAGTCACCGTGCACACAAATGTGTTACGATGCATTGGCCAGTCAGGTTAGGGTAGTAAGAGTATGAACCCAGTGGTAATATTTTCCTGAAGTAGTTCATGTATAATTGTTATATAAATACTGTATGTGTAATACTGTAGAGTGTTCGTGTTGTGTTGTTGTTCCTGTAGCAGTGCTCATTGCTGGCTTCTTGTTTTAGAATCACTTACCAAACATCAGAGTTCACGCATACTTTGCTCCTGTGACTCCACCACCTGCGCCGGGTGGCTCCCGCCAGCGTTACTGCCGCTGCTGCGTCATTCTCTGAAGGCACCCACACCACTGCGTCAAGCATTTATCTCCTGTTGTTTTACGTTAATCTGCTCAAAGGATCCCCTTCCTCAACACTGATTTAAAACCTTCCCTGTTACAATTTTGTGAGGTGCATTCGTCCTGCACAACAGTTACACTATCCTCTTCTGCTAAAATTTAAGCATATACAGTAAAACCTTAATTTTACAACTGCCCATTATTTTTGAGAATATTATCTTAAATTCAATGTTTTCGTAAATTCTGGAAAACAGGTTTTCACCCCAAAAGAAATTTAATTATTATGTTCAAGTGTGTTTTTGCTTAAAGTCGATGTTTAATTTTCACTGGCATGAAACAAACATGTTTGTTTATTGAAATATTTATTTATTTATTTTGAGTAGGCACACATCTTAAGAATAGAGTGATACGCAGTAGGTTAATGTGTATATAACTTTCCCATGCTGCCAAAACATATTAAAAACATTGAGTGGCTCATAGTTTTTCCCAGAGTCAGTTACGTCTCTTATAGTTTATGTTCACCTGCAACATAAACGTAAGATCAAATGATAATATGTACCCATGTACCATGCACACTTTATTTACCACAATCAGTCCTGCCAAAAACATTGGATTACCAAACATTACACGATAGGGAGATCTCCAGAGTTCTTTACATATGTAGTAGGGTCAGAGATATTTTAAAAGAGGCTAGTCACACACGATAGGCTTGCATCTCTCGTGTGTGGTGACGTAAACTGGACTAAACGCACATTTGCGATGTTAAAGCAACCCATTGTTAGTTTAAGCAACTTCTGTAATAATCCTTAAAATGTTTCCCTCCTGGTAAATAATGTAAATACACTAGACACCCGATTTTACGAACCCTGGATTTATCGAAGGTAGCGATTCTACGAATACAATCTCAGGAACCCTCAAAAAATAACAAAGTTATATGACAAAAAAAAATTAAAAGGAATTACGTTGAGCATGAATAAAACATACTGTATCTAATTCACGGCATTAAAATATGAATTGTAGAGTTGCAGTTATTACTTGGTACGTCACAATATTAAAAATAAAACAAAAATAGTGAAAATCCGTTAAAAAATGCTGCAGTGACAGTTTGAAAACTGCGCGCCGGCGGCGCCTGTGCCAAGCTGGCCGGCCTGTCTCCAACTACGACGTATTAGGATCTATATTGAGGTCGTACTATAGACGCAAAGTTCCAGCGCATGCGCATATAACGATAGTACAGCCTCCTTCTAGGCTGTTTCACGACGTCTTATATCTCTCTCGTCTTGCGCCGAATGAGTTTACTTTTTTACACGAACCCTATAAATAATAGCGTGATACTTTTCTTTATTGCCTTAACACCATACGTACTTAAAACAATTAACTTGGCACATAATTTGCTTAAACAATGCGTTACTGCGTGTCGTAAAATGCGCGTTTCACAAGTGAGCACGATAATAGCACTACCTGTTCCCCAAGTGTAGAAACATTTGTCTCCGGGTATGTTGAACTTGGAAAATAAATAGACGTTCGTGTATTACGTAATCCCGGAACTCCTGATTTATTTTTACCGCATATACTGACTGTGAAAGTGATTATTTTCAATCACTTATACATGTAATTCTCGACGATTTTAGGTAAGAATGTCACAAAATGGCGTTTTTGGAACAACGTCGGTACAGTGCCGCTATCTATCTGCCATCTTGTGAACGTTCGTACAGTTGCACTATCTGTCTGCTCTGCACGCTACTAGTATCTACGTTCTCGTACAATTCATCAACAACGTCGAGGGAATGTTTTAACGTTAAGTTATATAAAACTGCGCAATGAATAAATACATCCGCTTATTCCTTCTTTCTTTGGTGAATAATTTACAAGGGCATTTTACTAGTAAGGAATGCCTACTTTTTTTTTCCATTAAACGCTACGTAAATCGGGCTATTCGCTCGTGAGAAGGCACTCGACAGCTCGGTTTTCTCTTTTTTTTTTTTTTTTTTTTTGGGACAAAGGTCGATCGTATTTATTGTTTAGCGGTGTTCTTTTGATCGTAAGACGTCTGCCTATTGATATAAATTTATATTTCAACTATCACTTACTTTATTTTTCCGTTAAATGCTACGGGAGTCGGGCTATTCGCTCGAGAGAAGACACTCGGAATCTCGATTTTCTCAATTTTTGGGGACAAGGGTCGGTCATATCTACCGCTCATCAGTGTGACGTCTGGCTACTGATATCAATTTATGTTTACATTACTATGTTAATTAATTTCCCGCAAAACGCTACAGAAGTCGGGGCCTAGAAACACTTTGCAGAAAAAATGCAATTTTAAAATTTTCTGTTAAGGTAAATGAGAAGGAGGGGGGCAAAAATAAGCCGCTATCGAATTTACGAAGGTTAAGATTTTACGAATACAATGAGAGGATCCGTGAGTATTCGTAAAATCGGGGTTCTAGTGTAGATTTGATTATTGAGGCAAAGTTCGACGAGACAGTGATGTCTGTTTGAGTTTTGAGCAAAGTCAAACAATACAAGCTCACCTCAGCTTAATTTTTCTTTTTTCAACCCATCTCTATCAATTAGTAATATCCAGAAACTAACAGCAAATGTGACTGTAAGCAGAAGTGACACAGTGCCGTATAATTAACATAGTTACAAACTTGACTTTGATCAACACATGCCAAAAAATAGTTTGTACGCATGCATAGTGAGGATCTTGGCTTGTGTACTTATGTATGTGGTTGGAAGGGGGGAGGAGAAGTGTCCCGAGAAATAACTATACTCGTGTGTTATCTAAATTCACTCAGTGTTGCAAGCGAGGTAGAGAAAGTTTATACAGTTCCACATCCTACATATTGTACAAGTTCTTTTAAAATGTCCTATAACTTGGGGCAAACAAAATTCACATTTGCGATAAAACAAATTTTTAGACAAATTTTAATGTTTTCAAACAAATAAACTCAATTTTTAATTTTTAGTAAAAGATTATACAAAGGTGCTAAAATTACTGTTGTAAACACAAATAATGGCATATCGTCTCAGTTTGATGTCTATACTATACGTTTTCATCCCAAAAATTCTTAAGAGTACGATTATATCAATTAAGTAAGACAATAACAGCAAAATTAGGTTATAACCTTAGGTCTCATTACGACGCCATATCTCCGAAGGTATTTTACTTAGTATGTGATATACCAGCTTTTAATACATATTTTCAAAATGTTTGTACAGTAAAAACCTTGTTAATTCGAACTCGGTTAATTTAAAATGCTATATAAATCGAAGCCATCACTTGGTCCCGAAAGTAAGAATAGGATTTTACATGCTATGGAGTTTGGTTAGTTCGAAATTCGATTAATTTGTAATTCAAAGCTTTTTTCTGGCCCGAACAAGGATCAAGTCCTAGTAATTTGAAGCCATTTTGATAGAGACATCAGTAACTTTAGCGAAATCTAAGAATAAAGCTGCAGTTGTACAGCCCTGGCTTTGTTTCTGTTACAGCGCATTCCCATGTTGCGCTGACCTTGAGGCTTCCTCGCTCTCTGCTTGTGCATGGCACTAGAGTTCAAATGTGTGTGTACCGTATTTGCTGGCATTTAAGACGCCTATTATTACATATTTTGGCCTTCAAAAATTACTACTCGTCTTATATGAAGTTGCAAAAATTTTTGGTATCCTAAAAATCGTTTGAAAGCTAAGCTGTAAGCTGTAAGCTGTGGAGTTGTATGATGTTTCAAGGAGTTGAGTTTTTCGTAACAAATGAAAACAAGTGCCCCGTTTTTTTAATAAAATTTACGGTACGAAATTTTGATGAGTGTCATCCATAATAAAGGACACTTCCTCGCAGCGAAGTGGTGATCGATGCAGCGGGAGCGCGTGCCGAAATACTTTGTCTCGCCAGCCTACAACTCTTGGGCGGAGAAAACAATCTAGATCCACATGCTTACATTCTTTGTCTCGCAAGTACAAAACTCTCGGGTGGAAAAAACGAGATCTAGGTACCGTACCACACATTCATGTGTCTACTGTCTAGTGCTAGGCTGGCAGACAACAGCGCACAGAAATGCAATGACCTTGCAAGCAGCTGTTGTAGCTCTGCGTTGCCATGTAGTGCGAGGCGTGCCTCAGTCCGGCATTGCCAAGTCGCGCACACCTGCCGGCAAATGGAGATGTCGCCGCCGTGCATTTCCTTGGCTTTGGGCACCCGGAGGGCAGTAGTAGTCAATGTTATTTGTTTATGTGTCTATGATGTTTATATGATGGTAATAATTGCATTGAAAATATTTAAACTAAATTTTAATGTTTCTGGCAAAGGAAAGAAATATTTTTCTGTCGGGAATTTCAAAATTAAGACTGTATTTGCCGGCATATAAGACAACAATTTTTACATATTTTTGGCCTTAAAAATGGCTACTCGTGTTATACGAGGATGCAAAAATTTTTGGTAACCAAAAATTGTTTGAAAGCTAAACTGTTAGCTGTGGAGTTGTATGCTGTTTCAAGGAATTGCATTTTTCGTCACACATGAAAACGAGTGCCCCGTTTATTTTAATAAAATTTACGGTACTTAATTTTGATGTGCGTCATTCATAATAAAGGACACTTCCTCGCAGCGAAGCGGCAATCAATGCAAGCGTGTGCCGAGATACTTCGTCTCGCCAGCCTACAACTGTCGGGCGGAGAAAACGAGGATCTAGATCCGCATGCTTTCATCCTTTGTCTCGCAGGCACAAGACTCTCAGGCGGAAAAAACGAGGATCTGGGTACCGTACCACACATTCATGTGTCTGTCTAGCGCTAGGCTGGACAGGGTGGCCACTCAACCGGGAAATCGGAAAATACATGAAATGACCGTGAATTTTCGTAAGCACCGGGAATACCTTGAAAAACCTAGGAATTTTCGTAACTAGTCGGGAACGCGCATGTGCGGGATTATTTATCATGAAACGAATACATATTAGCAGTAATTAGCCTTAGTTTTTTAATACATGTATTGTATAAATGTTTTAAATAAGTATACTAATGTAATGATGTTCGTAATGACGCATTATGATGACGAGGAAAGGGTGTTTTCAATCGTCTACTGCAAAAAAAGCGACGAAGCCTAAACTTTACCAAATGCGGCGATGCGCAGTTGGCACACGCGCACAGCGCCGATCAATATTTCTCCCAGCATGCATTGCATTCCAGCGATTGTTTTTGTTTCCTCGTTCGCGCGCACGGTAATGGTGATAAGTTTGTGTGCGTTTCTAGTGCTCAAACAAGGTTATGTGATTTTCTATGCAAGTAGTGTGTGCTAGATGTTGAAATGTGACATTTAGAAGTTAAAACGCGCAGATTTGTATCTTTATTTGTTCTATTATTGTTGTGCGTAGCCCAAGTTAATTCTTACGTATACGAGAATTGTTTACTATTAATCGCCGTAATGAATAATCTTATTTGAGTTTGATGTTATTAACGTGAACAGCAGCAAAGGTTTGTTGAAACAAATATTGTTTTACGACGTAAACATCACGTTTCTGAACAACAGTAAGGTTATGTAATCTTCAAAAGTGTGTTATTAACATGCCGAAGTGTTCCGTTACGACGTACAATGACAAATATAAAGATGAACTTGAGTGGGTGGAAAGGGACCCCAAGTATAGTACAAATGCGTTGTGCAAGTTATGTAATGTGAAAATCAATATTAGTAGTATGGGTAGAACCGCCCTTGTTAGTCACGTCAAAGGTTCAAAGCACACATTTTTTGCATCAAATAAGGTGAGATCTTTACCTATGGATGTGTTTATAAGGAAAAATCAAGATTTAGAGCCAACATCTTCGGTTGTAGCACCTAGGCCTGCTTTAGATTTGC
Organism: Medauroidea extradentata; assembly: GCA_003012365.1. Classification (NCBI taxonomy): domain Eukaryota; kingdom Metazoa; phylum Arthropoda; class Insecta; order Phasmatodea; family Phasmatidae; genus Medauroidea; species Medauroidea extradentata. The sequence continues at coordinate 2,561 of PNEQ01003669.1, read as the reverse complement.
CTTGTTCAAGTAGTGCAGTTCCAGCATTAAAGACATTTCTAGTGAATGAAGAAACATCTAGGGCAGAGATTTGATGGTGTTTAGCAAGTGTTGTATTTCATTTGTCATTTAGGAGTAAATTGCAGATACAGAGAATAAAACTGGCTTACACAGTAGTACATGGAATAGCTCCATAATTCGCTGATAAACTAAAATATAAGTTAAACAGTTGTGCTTATATAGTTTTGGCATTCGATGAAAGCTTGAATAAAGTCTCCCAACGTCAGCAAATGGACACTCATGTCAAATTTTGGGATGATGATAAAAATGTGGTAACTAGTAGATACTTAACTTCTGCTTTCCTTAATAAGGCATGTGCCAGTGATCTTTTGGGTGCAATTCAAGAATCAGTCTCTCCTCAGCTTCTTGAAAAAACAATACACATCTCTATGGATGGCCCAAATGTAAATCTGAAAGTACTAAAAGACTTAGAATACGTTTTACGTGAAGGGAATGTTGATGCGCCTAACTTTCTTCAATTAGGAACCTGTGGTCTGCATACTATACATAATGCTTTTAAAACAGGGGTTACTTCTACAGGCTGGAAGCTGATACAGTTTTTAAGGGCATTGCACAATTTGTTTAAAAATTCTCCTTCTAGGAGAGGAGATTTTATTAGGTACACAAAATCAACCAGATTTCCCCTCAAGTTCTGTTCAGTTAGATGGGTGGAAAATGCTAAAGTGGTTTCCAGGGCTCAGGCTATGCTACCATACTTAGTTTTGTACACTAGTAGTGTTACCAAAGAAAAAAAAGTTCCAGATTGTGAAAGTTACATAATTGTTTCTGAATTTTTGAATGACAAACTCCTTGGGTCTAAATTAGCTTTTTTCGGTGCAATGGCAGCAGAAGTGGAGCCTTTCCTTAAGGAATTTCAGAGTGAAGCTCCAATGGCACCTTTTCTGTATAGTGCTCTTCATTCAATTGTCAAATCTGCAATGGAAAGGTTTGTAAAAGGGGATGTCATTGAGGACAAAGATATCACAAAAATAGATCTAACAGTCAGTGACAATCTTGTGTTTGCAAAGAATATTGATTTGGGATTTGCTACAAAAGATTCACTAAAGAATTCTAAATTACATGTGAAAGAAGTAGATATTCTTCATTTTAAACATGATTGTGCCAAATTTTATAAATCATTTGTAGAAAAGATTCTTTCCAAGTCACCTCTCTCCAGGTTAGCAAAGTCTGTATCCTGCTTGGATCCAACAGTAATCTGTGCTAGTCCCACATTAGCTCAACATAGGATGCAAAAGCTTTTGGAAACACTCGTTGATAAGATGGCTGGTTTCCTAGCAGATAAAGTAAAAAGTGAATTTAGGGAGCTCTGCAAGTTGCCAAATCTACTGGAATCTGCTAAATCTTACAGAAGAAATTAAGTACGGTTGGATAAATTTAGGATGGAAGTTGTTGATTTTGGTAAGCTGTCACCAAATTTTACATTGTTGGTCAAAATGATGCTGATTATGTCCCATGGTAATGCATCAGTGGAAAGGGGATTTTCCGTAAATGCAGAGTGCCTCGTGGAAAATCAACATGAATAGAGTCTGATAGCTTTAAGACTGGTGTATGATTCTGTATCAGTTTTAGGAGGCATAGAGAAAGTTCTTATTGATAAAAGTCTTATCCATTCGTGCCGGAATGCTCATGCAAAATACATATGTAGAACTCTCTGAAACGAAACGAAAAAATAAACATGAAGAGTCGATTGCTATCCAAGAAAAGAAAAGGAAGTCTTTAGAAATCAAGGAATTGGAAGCGAAGAAGGCTAAACTGCTTGCAGAAGCAGGAAAAGCAGCTGCATTAATTGAAGAGGAAATTTCAACTAAAAGAATGTAACTAGTAAGTTGGCCATTTCCTATCATTTTCTAAAAGTGTATGTGCTTAATGTATTGATTGCCTATGTAGTTAAATAATTTTACGGTATGAAAAATACGTTACAGCTATTGTTTGTTGTGATTGATGATTTTCAAGTTTATGACCATGCAATTTGTGTTTTGAGAAAAACCTGGAAAAAACCAGGAATTTCAAAATGTCGAATGGGTGGCCACCCTGCTGGAGAACAATAGCTCACAGGAATGCGATGACCTTGCAAGCAGCTGTTGTTGCCCGGCGTTGCCATGTAGTGCGCGGCGTGCCTCTGTCCAGCGTTGCCAAGTCGCACACAACTGCCGGCATATGGAGATATCACCGGCCGCCGCCGTGCATTTCCTTGGCTCTCAGGCGCGCGGAGGCCAGTAGTAGCCAATTTTATTCGTTTATGTGTTTATTATGATGTTTATATGCCGGTAATAAATGCATTGAAAAATATATCAACTAAATTTTTAATGTTTCAGGCAAAGGAAAAAAAATTTTTCTGTCGGGAATTTCAAAATTAATAATTTACTTTTTTTTCAAGATTTTGTACCTTCAAAACCATGACTCGTCTTATATGCGCGGCCGTCCTATATGCCGACAAATACGGTATGTGAGTGTGTGTGTGTGTGTGTGTGTGTGTGTGTGTGTGTGTGTGTGTGTGTGTG
>PNEQ01003668.1:4040-22687 GCA_003012365.1 Medauroidea extradentata | reverse complement strand
GTTCACGCTAGATTCCCTGCTACGCATTTCACTGGAAGGTCCAGATGTCCAAGAGTACCCATTTAAAACTGCAGTTCAGCATTGGGCAGCACAGAAGAACAGAAGAATTTGCTTGAAATAGCAGTGAAAGTTAACCATGGTTGAGATTTTTTGTTAAATAAAATTGGGGTGTTTATAACAGATCTACAGAATTTGACGTAAAAATTAAATTTTTTTTAGTGTATTACAGTTTTTGTACAGGTAACCCACACTCTCATTCCTAGCTACATCCCTGATTGTACATTTTTTCCAAGAAACGTGTCTGATTTACGACTGTATAAACCATAATACTGTAAATAAAATATTGTGCTGGTCCCTCATGTTTTATAAATTATTCCCACAATTCTATTCATAAATTTTTCAATGTTGTTCACATGGACTGAAACTTCAGATGCAGCAAAAGAGGACTTTCAACATTTCAATCAATTTTCAAATCTGTATAAAGGAAAGAATTTTAATTAAATACTAGGCAAATAATATTTTTACTCCTTTGCCACATCTATAGGTAACATATAAATTGAATGTTTATCAATAGTCTGCTTGGCTAGCACAATTTAACATTGTATCATGTTTAAAGTACTGTGTACTGGAGTTTCTCAGGAAATTTGGGAAATGTACTGGAATTTGAAATACCACTTTTGCTGGACACCCTGATAATACCGTACTTTCGGGAGTAATTGTACTACATATGTAGCCATTGTACCATATTTGTCTCTCAATTATAACTCTAACTGCAGAGTTGAACCGTTCAGGTCAAATCTTGTCGTTTCGACAGTCTGTTGTTTTCAGAATGGCGTTGGTTGTGGCTTGTCTGTTTACATGCGTTGTGGTATGCAATTTTTTTGGATTCTGTGTAACTAATTTGCCTTTCATATTGACTATTAGCACGTACTAATTAAAAAAATAACGTAGTTCGGGAAAATGTGAAAAGAATAAAATCATAAAAAAGTTTTATCTCGTCGCGTATGTGTAGCCCGGCGGCACGACGTTTAATATGAAAACTATTATTTTAGGAAGTTTACAAACTTTTAATTAATTATTTTGACAGTAGATTTGAGGTCAGGTGCTTCCTGTGTCAACAGTTGCGCATTTAGCTTTCGCAAAACGTAAGAATATAAATAAAATTTAAGACGTGAAAATATAACCTCATAGGCACTGCTGTGCAGTGCTGTGTGTACCCAGTGTGTTGCGTTCATGCAATTGTCAGAAAACTCGGAAATGTGCGGTACTGGAAATTGATTAACAACCAGTTAATATGAAAATGGCCTTCTGTGTGAAAAATTAAAATTAAAAACTAATCTACAACATCTAACCAATTACATAGGTTTGTGTAAATGTTTCAATAAATATTTGGAGGTGTACTTGTATTTTATTCTGATACAACGAAGTACTATAACATTCAGTAGTTTATTTCCCTATTAGTTGCTGTGTTTTGTGATGTAAGCAATGGTGGCAAATAATTTTATGGTATATTTAAAATATTTGTGTTCAGTTTTAAAAAGTTGATACTAGTAACTAGCTACACACACGAAGGGACGAGACATATTTTTCCGAGGAAGCGCAGTCGCGACATTTGAACAGTATTAAACTGGCTTCCTCAGGCAGCAAGACATGGCACCCCAGTGTCGAGGGAGAAGAATATAAGGAAAATGGCAGTGTTACAATTTTTTTTTTTGCTTGGTAATGCCCACCCAGTGCCGGCATTGGCTGGCTGCGGCGGCGATGGGTGGGGCATGAGCTATGATGAGCAGCACATGGCGCATATCGTCAGAGAGAGAGAAAGAGGTAGAACGAGCGAGAGAGAGGGGATGCCGCTCTGAGAAATAGCTGGCGGCAGGTTAGTGACCCATCTTGCGCTCCTCGGCATGTGTGCCAGCAACGGTGTTTCTTAATGAATTTTTGCAGTTTTCATGATGAAACACATTAAGGGTTGAGCTCATGCACCTATACTACTTATACATATTGCGACTTAAAACAACATTTTAATATATCTCTGGTATGATTTTCAATTACTAAAATTTATATTTTTTTCATTGTTCGCGAAAATTAAAAATTTTTTTGTTTCTCGATGGATGGTTTAAGGTTTTTGTACAGAGAAATAAATATATACTGAGGCAAGTGCTAGTATTTTTAATAGACTTACTTTACTCTTAATATTCCATTTTATCGAAGTCAGTTATTCAGTAAATTTTTTTTTGAAGGTTCCTAAAAATCCTTTTGTTAAATCGCGGTTTTCGTTATTCCAGAGTTCGTTAAATGGAGACGCTACTGTAGTTCTAAATTAAAATTACTGAGTTTACAGAAAGAAAAAAAAACAAATTTTTATTTTGCAGTCAACTTGAAGTTTAACGTTGGGAGTTTAACATTGGGATTTTAATTGCATCACATTCTGTAAGTTATAACATTATAAGTGTTGCTTACATAAGGCCTAACTTAACACATCATCCCTGCAAGTTAAATTGTATTTTAGTGTTTTAGTACACGTAATTTTGTATTTTTTAAATTTTGTCTAAGAATTTAAAAGTTTAAACGTAAAACGCCTAAGTTAAAATGTTTCTTACCTTCTGGCTCCAAAATACTAAAATGCAAAAAGTCAGTGCAAATCATGTTTGCATTCAGTGAATTTTCAGTCACCATTTTGTGAGTAGGAGGAAAAGATATGTTCCTCTTACACATTTCGAAAATATTTTCTTTAGTGCTGTCTTTGTGACGTAATATATCTTGTGTGTGCACAATTTTGGATGATGTCATTTTAGTTCTACATTCAGACGATGTTGCTGCAGTTTCAAACGTAGTTTCAGCTGATGACTGCAATTCAGACGCCTTCGGAACACCTAACTTATTTAAGAATGGTGGGAAATAGACCGCATGGCTAACAAAGTAATATGACAGAAGTAAAAGTACTTACAGTAATTTGTTATTTACAGATGGATGCGATCTTTCCATGTGACGGTTCAATTTACTGTAGTAGACGTAATAATCCAACATTCTGTGATACAGTAAAGCATTGTTTATCTGACGAAAATGGGCCATCAGAACATTGGATATTTAGAGCAAAAACCTATTACGTAAATGTCAAACTATATCCTGTTTTACAACACCACAACAAATATTGGTCAGGAGTAGCAAAAAATAGATTTCACACATGCCAACTGATACGTTTAGTTCTTTTATGGGGCGTAGGTTAATACAGAATGTTGGGTAAACAGTCGGATTAACAGTCAGGTAAACTAATTTATAGCAGGGTTTGCACGGTCCTTAGAAGTTCTTAATTGTTAAAATTGATTTTGAATTGCCCTTAAAAGTCTTTATTTTATGAGATAGTCCTTCAGTGCCCTTAATTTTGTAACTTTTTGAATGGGAATGGTAGGCCACTTACTGTTTGATGGAAACTTGTAAAATTCTATTGTTTTGTAGGCATTCATGATTAGATTAATATTTCTTGCAAAGTCAGAAATAGCGAAAAACAGTTTGGCTCATTTTTACCAACTTGAAACTGCATTTCTTATGTTTCACTCAAATGAGTATTAACTGCCGTAAAATAAGTTTTTAGTGGTAATTCAACAGTTGGTCACAATGAGCAATTCATGAGCCATTGAGAAAATACAGTTGAAAGCCAATAGGTGGCTTTCTTTAATAAGAAGTTTCAAAATGGTGCAGTGCGCTTTGAATTTGTTTGGAATTGTGCCAACAGTCATTAGATTGATCGCACATGGAATTCTGTCTCCACATACAAAATATTTTCAGACTGTCTATTCAAACTACCACGGCATCACGTGCGGTAGAGAGAGAACTCTCATCTCAAGGTATTTCATGGGTACGAAGACATGCAAGGGCACGGAAATTAAATAAATCAGTTTTCATATTGTAACGTTGGTGATTCCCATGCTCAGGTGAAGACGATATGAGTTCACAGATTAGAGCTTTTCTTCACTTTTATTACTTTCACCAATATACAATATACACAGAATTTTTTATGCAGAAGAATATAGCACCGACCTACATCTTATAACAGTAGGTAATATCCAATTTACTCCTGCGCAACCAATATTCTACAAGTGAAAAACTTGGCACCGAACCTACAACCATCTTCGTCGCCGTACATCTATTTTCTACCTCCCGCTTCCCTTCTTTATGGCGTGACTTCGCTTCGGCCAATCAGCTAATTTCAGCTATGGGGTTCTTATAATGAGCCTCGATGATCATTGGCTGCTATCCTCACCTGACAAATAACCAACCCGTAAGGCTAATTGACCTGACAATAAACCACCCCATAAGGCCAATTGATTGACATATAAAAAACAGAAAAATTAAATTATGCAGTAAAAAGGATAAAAAAAAATAATACAAATTATTTGTGCTTGTTACTATTCTGTTCAACAAATAAAAATATTAAAATAGGCTTCATTACAATATGAATGGCACCTTTACTTCGGTGCAAATTCACTTGGCATTACATTCGAACAAAAACAAAAGAAAACACGCTCCACCGGTGGGCTACTAATACAATTACAACTTAGGCCATTTGCAAGTGTTAGGTGCACGGCCTTCGCCATCACTTAGTTAACCCAGCCACGTGGGCGAATCCCTTATCTCGCGAGCGCAGTCGCGACACTTCTTCACCTCACAGCGGGTCAAGCAGAACTGTGGAGAGCCCAGAGCACGCGTGGCTGACCAAGGGTGCCATAGCCTTCAACCCAGCACACATATCCCTTCGGAACTCTTTTAATTACTATGCCGTACACAAGCGGCTCAGAACTCTCTATTTAAAATATAGGACTCAACCTCTATTTAACAAAACTCAAGGGACCAAAAAATTACATGTTTGTTGTAAGGGGGTTTGTTAAATAGAAGATTTATACAACTGATTTCTACACGACATAGAATTTCACATGAACTACAAAACTTTGGTCGACAACTCACAGTATATCCTGGGAATTATAGAAGCAACCAAAAAATGATAATATTGCTGAGATTGCTATTTATTTTAAAGATTATGAACAACTGAAAATCTCTTACACATGGAACTTCACGTTAGGTTGCCATGTTTCAAGAATATCAGAGTTACACCAAGTTCTTCACCAGATAACTTCATAGTGTGTTACAATGACTTTAAATTTGAAATGCCAGCCACTGGATGCTTGCTAATATTCTACTCACATTTCAAGTACTTCATACCAAACCTTCCCTTAAAAAATAAATAAGTCCCGAAGCCTTACTTTTAAATGCCCCTAACCTCCAAGCACCAATCTAATTTCCTTGTACACGACTTCATTTTTACATACTTTGATAGGTTTCCTATTTACGCCAACAAAGGCAGTGTTGTTTTCTATCTGCCTACGATTTGAAATTATGGTTGATAGTGTAGGCTTGGACGCGAATGTCGAAATCGTTACCTACAGTATCTCACACTATCACTTTGATGTACAACTTTTTAAATTTCAAGTTTTATTATTATTATCTGCCGCAACATTTCATTCAAACACATCCACGTTAAAGTTACAACTAACCACGTGCTAAATATTAGACTTCTAAAAGACCGTCGCTAATTCGGCGATAGAAAAGCAAAACCATAAACAACAGAGGCCTATGTCACAGATGATGTACACTGTTGGGGATGCGCACTTTTAACCACAGAAAAATGGGATTCGGAGTGGTTATCTCGCCGCAATCATGGTATGGAATTCCACCACCACGAGCGCTGAAGTTGCAACTAAGAGTTAGGCGGCCATTTTATGTCAAGTGCCGCATGCGCGCCTTGTGTGTATCTTTAAACTATGGAACTGTAGACGTGTTGTTTATGTTTGTTTACAGTTTTTTTATTGTATGCATCAAGGTTTTAAACGTACTTTCAGCGCGAGGAAAATAAAAAAATAGTGTCTTGTTGAATATAATTACTGACGTGTGATTTTTTTTTAAACTGGTCATTCGTTGTAGAGAGAATTTCGATATTTGGAGGTTAAAAATGCATTGTTCTTATGGGGGTTTGGCGGGACAAAGTCTTTACTTCGTTGTACAGGGTTTTTTGTTAAGTAGAATATTCATTAATGAAGGTTTTACTGTATTGAGATAAAGTTCATGAAATACATAGCTGAACAAAATGAGACTAGTCTGAACTCTATGACAAAATTGACTGATCACTATCAATAAATTACTAATTATGAAAATTAAGATAACATTAGCCCTATGTAGCCCACTGCAGTAATTATTGATTAGTTACAAATTAATTTGTTTTAAGATTGACAGCTTCTTGCTTAGGATGGCATTCCATAGCCTCGCAGGACTAAAGTTCATCCACAGACCTTGATGTTAGAAATTATACCTCAATAAATAAGGAAAATATTTAATTAAGATAAAATCTGTGCGAACAAACGATGCACTTACACTCAGAAAGCCGGACAGACTCATCACTTTGACCGGGCAACTTATGAAATGTGGGGCTTCACTTCACACTGCACACCAAAGTGACTGGTTGCTGCCTTAGTTAGTTGGGGGCTCTTATGTGTGGGCTGGCATTGTGGTCGGTGTTAGACAGCACTGGGGTCGAGCAAACTACATCAAAATTAAAAAGAAAAAGCAGGAAAACATGGCTATAGAGGCCAGGTGACTTTACAATACGTATTTGGAGCTTAATAGATACGTAAAAGAATTTCACTCTTCATGTTTGTTATTTGTGAAGTTTGAGAGTTGTAGTAAACATATTTAAGCATTTATTAAAATAATAAAACATGATGTTACCAACTGTAACTTGGCTATTTAAAACAAACGTTAAATTCCTAATTCTGCAGTGAAACAGATTTTTCTTTAGCAGCATTACTAGTGCAAAATATTTATTGAGGTTTTTTTTTAGGCTTGCTTATTTCATAACATAGCATTGCAGGTTGCGTGTGTCAATTACTGTAGGAAGTTTTCTGGACTAGGCAAAAAGTAGAGCTATGATTGTATTGTAAACGTAACAGAAACGCCTGCGATACTAATTTGATTGGGATTGCAGCAGCAAAAGTTTTTTCAGTTCTTAAAATATTTTAGAAAGTCCTTGAAAATTCTATTTTTCATTGTACCAAGGAAGTACGAACCATTTATAGGTGTTTACTGTAATTACCATTTGAAATTATGGTACAGTATGTCAGTTGTAAAACATATTTAGTTATACCGTGATAATGCCAGTACATCAGTGGCCGACAAAAATGATTTATGTACGTACATATTTTAACATTTACTTTCAAAGTTAGCCATTCAGGACAGCATGTGTCTGAATTATACGAATTGATCACTAAGGGCTGAGACCACTTTTGAATGACAACCAACTGCTCGCAAATGCTTTCTTTATGGGGATAGCAGTTGGTTGTCATTTGAAAGTCGTTTATAGATAGGCCCTAAGTTTGTCTTTATTTTAAACACTGTTGTGATTGAAATGTAGATATTACAAAAAAAAACATTTTACACCACTTTATCATCGTCGTTACAGATTGTAATGTTCCTTCAATTTCAAGTGTGCCTAAATATGTGCGGCAATTCAAGTTGCGTGGTTTGTCTCAAAAATACTATTGTGTGAAAAACATTAAATTACGTACCTAATCAATAAAATAAATATACCTATCCCAACTAAAGTATCTTATCAAAATATATAAAATAAATTTAAATAAATTAAAAATGAAATTCAGTTTTGTTATTATTGATTTTTTTCGATACCATCAAGAATTGGAATCAAAGGATCAAGAATCCCATCTCTAGTTGTATGTTTATTGCAAATGTTTGTTGTACAAATTTAAGCATCATTTAAGAGTAACGTTGACACATATTACAATTTTAATTTTTCGACTTACTAGGTAGACGAGAAAAGTATTCAACATGCTATGCCAAACAAGTGTAATTTTTCTCTAAAAATGAGAAAAATATAAAATAAGTTAAGAGGTATACATGCTGTTCAAATCAAACTGCAGCGCAATTTCTAGTAACCCCTTTGTAATGGTGTAGGTTGTGTTTGTTAGGCATGTGGTACAGGGTGTGATCTTTACGTTTCAGGTACGGACCACCTACAAGGACAGAATATCGTCTGATTGTGGAGAATCTGTCTAGCCGTGTGAGCTGGCAGGTAAGTTGTTTGAAAGATGAATATTTCCTTATGTTGCTTGGTGTTTGTAAGCATTTGGTACATTGACAAAGCTTTATAGCTAGCTTTTGTGGCTTGTTCATGTGCAAGTCCCTAACAAGTTTTTGAAAAGTGGTTCAGTGTAATGTGGTTTGGGAAATACATTTTTTATGTGTAATGTTGGGAATTAATATTATTTGGTTTTGGTAATTTCCATTTTTTTAATTTGAAAAGAAAGCAGTATATACAAATATAAATTTATCATATGCAAACATGATGACTGAGCAAGTTAAGTTTTCAATTTTTTAAGACTACATTAATTTACAGAATATTTTCATACTGTTCGTAAATCACTGTGGATCTTCATGTGTGGTAGAGCATGTGAAATCTAACGTCGCCAAATGGTCACCGTCCCACGGAGGAAGTCGTTGCTTGAGGTCGTGGAGGCGTGGATGTGGGGTGTTTTCTGCTGGGACAGGAGGCTGCCCTCTTTAGAACATGCATGGAGGTCCACAGGTTGTCAGTGATTTGCATAGGGAACTTGCCCAGTTATCATTTTTCTTTGACATACAATTTGTAGTAGTGTTTTAACATTTTAATTTACAAATATAATTGCTTGGTGCCGCAAACATGTGTTAAAAGTTAACGCTGTTTTTTCCGAAGAGCCGTGTCCTCTTCGCCATGGAGGGATGTACCGTGACTGGCGTAGGGTCCTAAAGACAGATGACTCATATTAGAGGGTTCAAAAGATGGCCAACCGGTGTGGTGGTAGGGAACACAGAGGCGTCCCACCCACGTTTACCCAAGGCTGGAACTAACGACCACACATCCATGTGAACCATGCTTTGCGCATCCCGCACCGGCGTTGACCAATGGCAGCCCGGTCCGGTCGACCAAAACTTCTTCCCCCTTATTGGACGAACTGGGCTGGATCTCGTGTCCCTTCCTGCTCGTTCGTCCTGCCTGGTGGCCAATTGTCTAGTCAGAGGTCGCACGGCCGAAAGGTAAATGGACGCCAACACAGTTCTGTGCACTTCTTTCCTCTTGCTACTATGTAATGTTAGCAAGTAACATTCTGTGTAACAGCAGTTTGCTGCGATAGATGATGAAGCTAACTGTGCAGAGGAAAGTAGTTGAGGTTGTGCTTGAAATTAGTGTTTTTCTAAATTGTCAGAATAAACATTTCACGTGTTTTGATTTAATGAGTTTCAGTCAGTGTACATTATGATTTCATTATCTCACACAACTTTTCCTTGCTGGAGAGTAAAAATCTACTAACAGATGGTGCAGGAGATGGCAGTGTACAGATGAAGAATGGATGTTTATATATCAAATTCTTTTATTGATCATCTTATAACGAAGAAGGCGTCGAGTCAGTCAAGTACGTCCAAGATGTGGATTTTATTGGAATAAAATTTGGTTCCATATGTTGTGGTAGTTGGTACCATCGGTCAAAAGGGTTGATTCACCACGGGTATAATATTTTTGCTTATAAATGATATGCCAGTTTTGTTACAGATATTAGCCAAATACTGAACACTATGGTATGCGTGAAATATATGAAATTGTTGTATTGGAATGCTGTCTTGGTTTTTTCGTTTGTTGCATGGTTCATGAGCATTTCTTGAAAACTGAACAGGTAGGCAGGAAGGCCTATGCATTCTTATATTGGAACAGTTCTTCCAGGATACATCTTCGTAGGCAAGGCAGTTGTGGCATTTGTTAGTGCACAAGTGAAGAGGTTTGCGGTAAAGGTGAAGCTGTGTTCAAGATGCTTTTAATTGGAGCTGGATATTGTGGTAGTACGCATGCAAGTAATTGCTATAGATACAGTTGTACTAGTCTCACACGCTGTGCAACCTAGCAACAGGAAGGTCCAGTCGTGTTGCCCCAGTTTAGTTTAACCGTGAATGGAGTAACGGCATACTTCGACAGGAGCAACGAAGCAAAGGCAAGATGTGTGAACATGTGTATCGGTACGGACGAGGTATATGGGCAGATGCGTTGGATATGGACAAAAGAAGTGACCGTTCTTGTTATGGTATCTTCTCAAGATTACAGCTGAGCTACAAGAAACAACATTCTGCTATGTACTGCTTTTTAAGAATTTGAAGAAGATTGTCATTGATAAAAATCATTGTGATATTGAACACACAAGGCTACTATAGTATGCCTATAATATCTTGGAAAGTTGTGTTGATATAGTGAGATTTATTATACCTAATTTTGAGCACACTTTTGTAATGGTTATTTTTAAGATTTGATGTGCCAGGTTGCCACCCTTTTTGTTTTCAGTCAGCCTGAGTTAAGTATCAACTGTAACTTAAGATTCTGTGTCATTATTTAAAGTATTTCACGAGGTCTTGTACTAAAAGATCACTAGGAATGAGGCATTTGATACAAAATGCTTGTAGAATTAGTATGGGGGGAATTTATTTCTGAAAAGGTGTCTCAATAGGATGCCCTGGTTTTTGACTATTACATCACAATGTACTGTAGCTACAGAAACCATGATTGATACTGAAACACACTCTTTTCATATTTTGAGTAAAACTTTTGGGTGTATGTTAAGCTGAACAAATTCAGTTTCTTGGTATGTTTATTAAACATCTTAAATCAGATAAATTCTATGTTTCATCTTTAGTTACATAATTTGAAATCATTCCAAGGCAATTATGTGACAGTTAAATTTATGTAGTTTATTTATTCACTGGAGAGGTAGTATAGGTAAACATTTTTTGGCAAATAAGATTTTCTTGTTGAGAGGAATAAAATATGCGGAAGTAAAGTGTTAATGGGGAAATTTTTTAACACTACATTTGTTTTTTCTTTAACTTGTTGGTTGGTGGCAACCTGGCTTGATACATTTTTAGCAACTCCATGATTGTTTAAAAAAATTATGGTTTTAGTTTTATACTAATATAAATCTGGGCAAGCTGCAGCTCGCTAACTTGCACTGGCAGTATATCCATTACATAAAGTTTGGTTTGTAACTCTTCTAACAATCATGGAAAAGATTTGTAACAATTCAGATGTTTATTTTAAGATGAGTATATAGATGCAATGGTTAATTCTCTGCCTGGGTTGTGTAGGACTTGAAAGATTATATGCGCCAGGCTGGAGAAGTGACGTATGCAGATGCCCACAAGCAACGAAGAAATGAAGGGTGAGTCGCAACCATTACTAAAGTGTCACTACTTGTTCTGGCGGTACTTTGTTGGCCATCCTAGAACAACTGTATGAAATCTTACTGTCAGTTTAAACTCCCAAATCACAATAAGTTAAAATTGCAAATTTCAATACTTCTGTATAGTTTAATAATGTGTACTTAAGATTTTAGAAAAATTGGTTTCGATAGGTGCACAGTAGAACCTCTAAGTTACAGTAAACACCTTATGTAACAACGTTGGCGATCTGACATTATTTACAGGAACCCTGGAAAAATAAATATTTTAATACTGTAGTTGCTCGAAAGTAAGCAAAGTGCAATAGATTGCAATAAAATGTTATTTAAAAAAAATTTTGAGTACATTAAACTGTAACACACTGCAGTTATAAACAGGTGATGCACAGCTGTGAAACTAAAATAACTATGAAAAAATGTGAGAAACTTAAGCTGGAATGTGGTTAAAGCACATACCGGATCAGTTCGGCCGCCCGCGCATCACCGACATGCGAGATGGTTCGTGTTGACTAAGGCTCCCCTTCATTTTTCCAAGTTTCCACCTCCTTTCACTCACATGTTCCTCCACGCGAGTGCTGTGCTGTAAGAGACATAGGGCTAAAAATAAACGCCCGTCCAGCGTCCTGTCCAGCCAGGCTATACCCATTCACTTCCCAAACCACCTCCTACAAGCCAGTTTGTACTTTGTGCACACACGCGCATAAACTCCCATGCCTTCTCTAGTATACGTCTTAGCTACTCGGTCACGTGCAACTATTACATGTCTGGCAGCAACGCAGAACCTTTCGGTCTTCTCCATCTCTCTCCCAGCCATTGTCTTTGTTTCCGTGTCAGTCGACGGCTCAGGGGGTTGGGGGCTCGGGTGGTGAAGAGACCACACTGTTCTTTTTTTCCCCTCGTTACTGAAGGGTGAAAAAGACCAGCATGACACTCAGTCCCTTAAAGAAGCAAAAAAGAAAACAATCTAGAGTTATTTCATCTTTATTTTTCTCTATTTTCAAATCAGGTGGTGCACATTAGAATTGAGCTCGGACAATACCTGTCGAAAGGCATCACACATGGCACGAGAGGTACTGTCTGGGTATAGGGGTGGTTAGAAGGGGAGAGAGGTGTGTGGGTTTCCACTCTGCGATTAATCTTTTGCATTTTGCACTTCAAGTCTGCCTTCAGGTACTGTACAATGCACAACTGTTGTAGTTTGACCAATTTTTGTCATTTCTTTTTGTTTTTCATCTTTCTGCATGGCAGTTATTTAATTAAGTGATGCTGCAAACCATGTATTCTGTTGTTTAAGATGAAGGAACTTATTTTTAATCAGTTTTATTGCCATTTATTGTGGTTCTTGAAGATGGCCGTGTAAAATTGCTGCTTTGTAATATCCAATTATAGTAAAATTAGTGCAAAGTTGAAATGGAAATTCATTTTTGTGCATCAGACTATAGTATTTAAAAATATGCATGCCTTGAAAGAATTACTTCTCTGGCAATGACAGCTTGTTACACATGTTGACTACAATGACAATGATGTTAGTCAGCGTGTCATTTAAATAAAATGTTACTCATGTGACCAAAAATGGACATTGTTCACCAATGTACCACCTTCCTCCGTGCAAGACTTACAACTTACATTTTCTATTCTTTAATGAAAATGGTTTTTTCCAATGTACAGTTTCAATTTGCATTTTGTTGGAAAATGTTATTAAATCAAATTAAAGTTCACAAGAACTATACATAGACTTGTCCTAACAGTGAAATGATGCTCCGAATGTATAGTTACCGTATTCACCCGAAAATAAGACAATAGATTTTACTTTTCATAGCATGTAAAAAATTAGGGGTCGTCTTACAATCGAGAGCAAATTTTTTCAAAGACCGTTTTTGTTGTATAACCTATACTTGCAAAGGTAGTGTATGTTCCTACTGGGTTATCATAACGCCATAATATTTAAATTGTATATATTTGTCATTGAAAGAATTAATACATACCGGTCATGCTAAATATGCATGCGTTTATTTTGCCTAAAATAGTTTATTTACGGTAACATGCCGTTAACCAACTTGCGATACATAAACAACCTCCATATTCATAGATAACACGATACCGAATAGTATGTGGCACTTAATACGCTTCAGGCTGTAGTCCTGCTCCAGACTGCCAACTACACAAAGCGAAAAATGTGTAGTTCCGTGTCAACATCGGTTTTTCTCTGGAAAATTTAGTACCGCCTTTCCTAATGTACTTCTCTGTGGCCATCTCGAAGACAGACAAAAGAAAAGCGAAACGGAAGTCGGACATTGAGTTCGTTGACTATACGGCCATGGCTGATCGCGTGGAAAAACGTGGAACAAGTTGTAAAGCGAATTTGAATAAAGGTGAAAGGCGCAGTTACGATAAAAACTTTAAACTTATGGCAGTGAAATATGCAGAAGGAACCAACAATTTCGCAGTAGCTAGAAAGTATGGTGTTACCGAAGCAAATATTCGGCGCTGGAGACAACAAAAGCCACGACTTCAAGATGCTAACACAACCCGAAAATCGTTCCGTGGACCCAAACGTGGACGTTTTCCCGAGGTCGACAGGCAAGTTACGGAATTTTTGCGCACTCTAAAGGGAAAATGGGCTACCCGTTTCTTATATTTCGATGCAACTGAAAGCACGCAAAATCGCAAGAACTCTGAACATCGCTGGCAGAGACTTTAGGGCAAGTAGAGGCTGGTGCACTAGGTTAATGAGAAGTGGCTTTTCTCTTCGACGAACATCATTGTATCAGAGGCTGCCTGCGGATTTTGAAGAAAAGTTGACAACATATCAAAGATATGTTATTAACTTACGAAAAACCAACTATCTCCTAGGCCAAATCGGTAATGCCGACGAAACCCTAGTGTATTTCGACATGTCCTCAAACTACACCATTGATGACCGTGGGGCAAAATCAGTCACAATAAAAACGTCTGGTAATGAAAAGCTACGTGTGACTGTAATACTAACAGTACTGGCATATGGCAGGAAGTTGCAACAATTGGTAATTTTGAACAGGAAAACAATGCCTAAAGAGCAGTTGCCTAAGGGTGTTGTAGTAAGGTGTCAACCTAAAGGATGGATGACTAATGAGTTGATGAGAGACTGGTTAGGAATAATTTGGGGTAGAAGACCTGGTGCATTGCTGAAACAACGAGGCATGCTTGCATTAGATGCCATTAAAGGACACATGACACAAGACGTGAAAGAGAAAATAAGACCTGAACACAGACCTGGTGGTTATCTGTGAGGGGATGACTTCTAAACTACAAGTGCTTGATGTTGTGGTTAACAAACCTTTCAAGGATAACCTGAAGCAGCTGTATTCTGAATGGTTGTCAGCAGGTGGCCACGAAAAAACTCAGACAGGGAAAATTAAGAAGCCAAGTGTTGCACAACTGTGTGAGTGGATCTTAGCAGCATGGAACCTGATAAGGCCTGAAGTGATAGTAAATGGCTTCAAGAAGTGCTGCCTGTCCAATGCCATGGATGGGACAGAAGATGATTTCTTGTGGAATGATGGAGAGGCGGTCGACAGTGAGAGTGATGCAGAGAATGAGGACAGTGAAACTGATGAGCTTGGGAGTGACACTGAAGAAGAAGAAAATGTGTAGTAATCAAAAAGAAATAAGTACATACTGTTGAAACATTGACTTATTTTTTAAAAATTAATATGGTATCTTGAAAATAATAGATTAAAGTGTAGTGTCAATAAGTTTTATGAAATCAATAATAATCAAATAGTTAGCGTTTTTTTTTTGTTAAATAAAATGGAATATTGGTATAGTATTATGTTCATAATTTTTTGTGGAGTCCTGCAGTGTCACCAAAGGAAAGCAGCTGAGATGGTGAGTTTATTTTTTCTTAAACATGTTCCCATAATAAGGGGGTCGTCTTACATTCAGGGTCGTCATATTTTCGGGTGAATACGGTATTTCTTGTATTTGATGCTAAATATTGATGATAATGAAGGCAAGTGCACTATGCTTCTTGGTGCACTGGTCAGTGCTCTGCAGCCACAGCATGCACTGAAACACAACCTGCGCTCTTTGAGCCTTGATGATTGGTCTTATACTGGGCAAAGGATCTACACTAGACCCCCGATTTTACGAACCCTGGATTTAAGGAAGGTAGCGATTCTACGAATACAATCTCAGGAACCCTCAAAAAATAACAAAATTATAGGACAAAAAAATTGTAAGGAATTACGTTGACAAGGAATAAAACATACTGTATCTAATTCACGGCATTAAAATATGAATTGTAGAATTGCAGTTATTACTCGGTTAGTCACAATATTAAAAATAAAACAAAAATAGCGAAAATCCATTAAAAAATGTGGCAGTGACATCTTGAAAACCGTGCCGTGGCGGCGGCTCTGGTGCCAAGCCAGCCGGCCTGTCTCCATCGACGTATGATCTATATTGAGGTCGTACTATAGACGCAAAGTTCCAGCGCATGCGCATAGCTCATTTAACTTTAGTATAGCCTCCTTCTAGGCTGTTTCACGACGTCTTATATCTTTCCGTCTTGCGCCGGATGAGTTTACTTTTTTATACGAACCCTATAAGTAATAGTGATATTTTTCTTTATTGCGTTAGCACCATACGTACTTAAAACAATTAACTTGGCGCATAATTTGCTTAAACAATGCGTTACTGCGTGTCGTAAAACGTGGGTTTCACAAGTGAGCACGAGAATAGCGCTACCTATTTTACCAACTGTAGAAACATTTGTCTCCGTGTATGTCAAACTTGAAAAATAAATAGACGTTCGTGTATTACGTAATCCCGGAACTCCTAATTTATTTTTACCGCATATACTGACTGTGAAAGTGATTATTTTCAATCACTTATACATGTAATTCTCGACGATTTTAGGTAAGAATGTCACAAAATGGCGTTTTTGGAACGTCTGTATATGCTACGGTGCTGCTATCTGCCATCTTGTGAACGTTCGTACATTTGCGCTATCTGTCCGCTCTGCACGCTACTAGTACATATCTACATTCTCGTACAATTCAACAACAACGTCGAGGGAATGTTTTTACGTTAACTTGTATAAAACTGCGCAATGAACAATTACATACGCTTGTTCCTTCTTTCTTTGGCGAATAATTTACAAGGGCATTTTACTAGTAAGGAATGCTTACTTTTTTTTCCCATTAAACGCTATGCAAATCGGGCTATTCGCTTGTGAGAAGGCACTCGACAGATCGGTTTTCTCTTTTTTTTTAGGACAAAGGTCGATCATATCTATTGTTTAGCGGTGTTCTTTTGATCGTAAGACGTCTGACTATTGATATAAATTTATATTTAAACTATCACTTACTTTATTTTTCCGTTAAATGCTACGGGAATCGGGCGGGCTATTCGCTCGAGAGAAGACACTCGGAATCTTGATTTTCTCATTTTTTGGGGACAAGGGTCGGTCATATTTACCGCTCAACAGTGTGACGTCTGGCTACTGATATCAATTTATGTTTACATTATTACGTTAATTTCCCGCAAAATGCTACGGAAGTCGGGGCCTAGAGACACTTTGCACAGAAAATGCAATTTTAAAATTTTCTCCTTATGGCAGAGGGTTTGGGGGGTGGGGGGGCAAAATAAGCCGCTATCGAATTTACGAAGGTAGCGATTTTACGAATGCGTTGAGAGGAACCGTGAGTATTCGTAAAATCGGGGGTCTAGTGTAGGTGGATAGTCTGGGTGCAGCTCGGCATGTCTTGAACTGGTAGAAGCTGCTTCCATATGCCGTGCCAAATACACAGAAAAACTAAACTCTATGGATCGTTTTTCAAGGGACCAGAAGAAAAAAATGATGCGTGCGGACCAACTATGAATGTGGACTTGCCTCTATTTTCTACCTAACCTCAAAATCTGAAGTTTTACTTTATGTGCTGAGCTGACTGTCAAGGCAAAACATAATAAAACTCTCTAAAAGTTATTATTTATTACGCTAACGTAAATTACGGAAATTAAAAAAAAACGTAAACAGGAAATCTGGAACATTACTATCATATTTTTTAAAACTTTTTTTTAATTTAAATATTACGTATTTATGAGTGCAATCGTGAAATTACATTACCGTTACGTAACCATCTAAACATGCTGCACTAAAATGGGAATGATTTTAAAACCCATCTGTTTATAATAAAACATTTTCAAACACGTTTCGCAAAATTTTGGTTATAGTTACCGATAGTAATTGCATTAAAAACAGACAAACGAACGCACGTAAAGAGGTCAAATATTTCCAACGTAAAAACAGCGAGCAATAGAGTCCGAGACAATAGTGCTAGCGGCGGCAATTCTCTTCTTGCCGCTATCTTGAATTTATTGTGCCGTGAGCGCAAGCGTTACATGCGAACACGGTCATTCCCACGTGGCTTTGCATGTGATCACCAACTTCGCTGCGATGCTTCTCTGTGTTCTATTTCCAAAGAAGTTTAGGTGTCCTTTCTTCTTCATTCGTTATGTGTGACTGACATGTTTATACGTGTACTATATTTATTATGTAACTTACAGAAAAAAACAACTTAATGCACATTGATCTTTGAAAGAACTGTGCAGTGGGATTGCATGACTGGATTTACTGGCGTGGATATGGACGTGCTCCATTGCGAAATAAATTATTTCCCAATGGAGTATGTCCAAACAAGTAAATCCAGTTAATGTACATTACATTCAAAACATTTTTCAGTCTTCTTGATCATAAACCTAAGTTGTGTTTTCTTATGCTCGCAGTGTGGTGGAGTTTGCTACTCACTCAGACATGCGGAATGCCATTGACAAGTTAGATGACACTGAGCTAAATGGCCGCCGCATTCGCTTGATTGAAGACAGTCGACGTGGAAGGGGAAGTAGGCGCTCCCGCTCATCAAGTTCCAGGTCTCGATCACGCTCACGGTCGCGCTCTGGCCGACGCAGATCTCGCACTCGCTCCAGGTAAGTCTTTAAGTTTCACTACTGCAATAGAGCGAAATCTCAGTATTGTAAGGTACTTGGCCTACCCACCCTGTTTATTTTTCCAAATTTCTTGCTGTACGACTTTGTAGTAGTTCTTCTGGCTTAAACATAACGTAAGGACTTAAGACTTAAGGAAACCTAAAAGTATAATTTATTGGTGTAACCGGCGTCAACATAGGCCTAATAGAATCCCGGGGAGTTTCGTGAGCACTAGCTATAAGAAAGATGTAGAGTGTGGAGACCCGGCTACCCGCAGCGACCATCAAGTGGAAAAGTTAGATGTAAGGACACGTGTTACTCATAGTTGCCGAGAAACGGTAAAATCAGGAAGAAAGACATTGA
>PNEQ01003667.1:2330-49858 GCA_003012365.1 Medauroidea extradentata | reverse complement strand
GGGCAATTATCACTCTTAAAAACTAAAATCATTATACATAAAATTATCTTAATGTTACTAGCATATTCGAGTCTGTGACATTCCACAGGTTAAAACGATACCAGACACGATACCTCTGTGATAATATTAGTAATAGTCATATTTTATAGTGTTTTATACTGGCCTATCATAGGATCCCACAGACCCCTCGCAATCAATATTGAAGTTAAAATGGATGGCAATATGTTACATATGACAATAAAGGCCCCTTCATTACAATCAATCATCATAATGTACCCAAACTACATTAATATATATATATAAAAGTATCAATAAAATAGGACCGTCACAAACTATTGCAATGTGATCGTGATACAATGACGAGGAGAATGAATGGTCGCAAGACATAGTTATTATTGCACATTAATTTATGATGGTTGGCCCTGATGTCTATTGAATATACTAAATCGGGGTGGCGACCATATGGGCCTGTCACAAAAGGAAATCCAGCCATACCATTTTCTGTAATTATGTCCGAAGTTTAACTGTGCTGTCTGTAAAAGCCTAAATTAGTTGCCATAAAAGTTTACAGAATATATGCAATTGGAAACGTCAATTTCATTTGATAGTATCAGGACTTTTGTATTTAAATTAGAAAACAAGTAAACAACTTCCAGTAATCAGCTAACAACAGTAAAAGCAATAAGATAACTGATGATGGCACGAGTCCAAGTTTCTTAATGTTTAACGATAGTAGTTTTTTTAAATCATAAAAGGAAACCGATATGGTAAAATCGCTCCGTGACATTGTTATGACTGGTTTAAACTACGAACTCTGAATTTGTCGAGACAGAATAAAACAAAATAGTAGCTAATTAGTCAATTTAACGACATGACCTTTTAATTAATAAATTAGCTCAAACCTGCATACAGTTCGTCTCGAAATATTATATTACATTTATTGAACCCAATTTGCAACAAAGTTACAAAGCAATTATACGATATCGACTCTCGTATGAGTTTTAAAAAATAATTCTCTCGAAAACCGAGAAACTTGGACCCACGCCATTAAAGGTGAATTGTAAGTAATTCCTGCAATTATTTTCCCAAACGCTTATTTTAAAAAGTATTCAATTTATCGTTAACCACTTACCTCGCGCTGATAGCAGAATTTCTCACAATGATAAAGCTCGAAGAGGTTGCCAAATCTAACGGTGATTAACAGTAAATGTTGCACCTGTTTCTGTGTCAGTATCTGCCGGGAGACATGAAACGTAATTGCGTCATAAGCAATCACAAAGATGCACCAATACATTATACATACTTGTGTAAAAGGACAGACACGTTGCATGCCATGACAGATGCTGTTGTGTGCCGGTTATAACTAATTTACCTACATTTGCGAAGGATTTTACTAAAAATCACAAATTCCGAAACCGGAAAATTACAGCGTCTTAATGCTACGATTCTCCTTTACGCATAACATTCATTAAATTCCGTGAACAGGTGCTTTAAAGTTTCACTGGTCCCGTGGCTGATGCGTTTCCATAAATAGAAATTACTCTCGTTATATGTTTCATTAAATTATTTCCTTTCATTTCACTATGGCGTCCCTTCATTGTAGGCCCACATTTCATGTCAACTCTCTGATGCCTATGGGCATCCAGTCGAAAAGTCTGCATGCAGGATGCGATACTTTGGCCCTTGAGTATCCTATTCGATATTTATTTCACCATGGCGGGCAAAATAATCGGTGGAAGGTATACAAAATAACAATTTTTTTCTTTACTTGTTACTAATTAAAATGTAATTATTTACAATTCGGTAGCAAACATTTACGGGAAAAAATTCGACACGAGCGCATAATGTAGGCTATGTAAGTAAAACTGCAACATGATCAAAGATTGTCAGTTGATGTTAAATTCAGCCGGTGTGTTTAATGTTTTGGCCTTATAGCTGTTTCATGTATACTACAATGCTGACTAATGACTTCAACAAAAAAAATATGGTTTTATAATTAATTACTTTTAGTATACTAGGAATTTAGTGATACTTTATAGTTTTATAGCTGGAGCTAAGCAGAAGAGAATCAACTACAGTTCACTTGAACTGAGAAAACAACATTTTCTGGAATCTTATTTTTCTTCAGTAGTGTGATGTAATAGGCCTTTTTGTTCTTTGTCTAATGTATCTTTCGGACATCGTCCTTATACTTGGTATGATTATCTCAACAGTTGGCTGTATATTGTGTTGGAACACATACATAAATGTAATTTTGTCTCAACTTAGTATGCCAATTTAAATGATGAAAAAAAATATTTTTTGTAAAATTAATCAGCTCTGTTATTAACATAAAATTTCTGAATCTAGAAAGAACCTGAACTCAGTGATAAAGAATTTTTTGAAACTTTTAAATGGTTAGTGAAAGGTTGGCAACATGTTCGTAAACATAAAGTTGGCTTTTGGTATAAATGTTTGTGATGGTCCAACGTTTTGAATCTGAATAATTTCCACTACAGAAAAATATTTAGAACGAAAAATATAAAGTTTATCTATCCAGTCTTGCAGACTATGAAGTAATTTTAAAATTTGACTAATGGAAGAAAAGTTTTTGAATGTTTAAAACTTTTGTTGAAAGTTGGCAACATGTTAGTGAACAAGCTGTTGACAATTTGAATGTGTGTTTATATTTAGCCAACATTATAAAACCAACACAATTCCATACACAGAAAAAATATTTAAGATGGAAAAAAAGTGCGTTCCTTTTCGATTTCATACTCTACGACGACAATATTTTGGAAGTTTTGAAAATGTTAGTTGAACTTTGGTGCTTAGTTTTATATTGCCCCAACATTTTAAAACCGACAGAATTTCCATAAGAAAAATATACATTTAAAATGAGAAAGATAAAATATATCGTACCTCATCCCATACATCACTAAAAATCTTGTAAACTTCATTAGAAGAGCAATTTTTCGAACGTTAAATTTGTTGGTTTAATGTTCGTAACAACTTTGTTAACAAATACAGTATTGTTGGCTTTTTTGGTATGATACTCTGTGTTCGTCCAACGTTGTATAGCCTTAACTTTGGTTAAACATATAAATGTTTTGTTTTGCTGTGTTTTGAAAAAACGTATTTTTTTATCTTGGCTTAGTTTTTTTTTTACAAATATATTCATAAAATTTTGAATAAGTTTCTTAATAGCTACGTTAGTGTTATAAAAATACTGTTGGCATTTTCTGTATGTTGGGTCAGCATGGTTTTCCTTTGTATGTTTCTGGAATACGTATCTTGCATAACTTTGATAGCGAAAATCTATCTCGCTGACAATTTGTTATGAAAAATGTTGGCATCCAGCTCTTGAACACAACATTTATTCAATTATAGACAACCTTAAAGATGTTTTTGGGATAAAATTTAATTTGGTCGTAATTCACAGCGAAGATTTTTTTCATTACAAATGTAGACTTTTTATTTGTATATGTACGGTTTAGCACTGTAAGTTCATCCTCTGATTGAAAGTCTGTACTGAATAGTTTTCATTAAATTACAAACAAATTGAAAAAAAATTAATGTGGTAAATAACAGTAATTATAGTTTAGGTACGTATTAGGTAAGATTAACGCGTAGGCCTACTCTTTGTTAATTCTAGTTATTAAAATTTCTTGGCAGACGAAACAAGTATGTTTACGTTATTTACAAGTCATATGTGTAGAGCAGTAGATAGATAAGGTAATGGATTATTAATGCAAGTGTTTCAGTTTCAAGATGAACGTACATTTGTTGAATTTTTCACATATTTTAGATAGGTTGTGCTGTGCACGAAGGAAATTAAAATTATAAAATAACATATGTATAGCTTAAATTTGCTTCTGTTTTGTAACCTATAATCAGTCTTTTATTCATCCATATCGCTTTATCAGTTTTTGATTCATCCGATGTTATGAAATTACATAATGCTAACATTGTAAAGTGTTATAATTATTTGGTATTTTGTAGGATATTGTCTGGCATCTAACTAAGGATCCTCACGCGACATTTGGCGTTGAACTAGCCTATAAAGTCAATGTTTGGCTATCGTTGAACAAATATAGCTTTCGGGTTGGCATCCAATCAAACGTAGGCACGAGTGTCATATTGTTGTCAGGCCAACGTAATATTTTCAACGTTGCCTAAACCCTGTAGTAAACGTGGACTAACGTTGGCCCAACCAAAAATTTCTACTGGAGAAGGCTCTAATGTCTGTCGATAGCGAGGTCGTTGAAGACGTAACTAAGTGCTCGAATATACAGGACTTGGGCAGGCTATTTACCATGGCTTTTAGTGAGATATGGTACTATGTGTAGTCTGGAGCGATTTCGGATAGCTGTGGCAAACTGTAATCAGGAGTATTGGATCGAGAATCAAATACGACTCCTTTTAATTGCAAGTTTTATGAGTACGAGTTACTAGGAAATAAAATTAGGCTAAACCAATCGTATATTGTCAAACACATTCTTACAAGATTAGCAAAAACTTTATATGTGGACAATTCTCTGAGCTCTTTGGGATAGAGGTATTATAAACAGAAATAAAATAATTTAATTACGTTTCTGATTTACTAGCTCACAAAGCTTTCAAAAACACACAAAACAGCAATGAACTGTAACTTTCACAACACCCTTAAATATGCACACGATTACTACTGTACCACAGAACGTTAATTAACTTTGACAACTAAAGCACAAGAATATTTACCATTAAACAATTAAAGACTACAAATCACAATAAAAATTGAATCATCTATCCAATCAACAGTCTCTCAAATAGTGACAATGTACAACCTTATCAGTCCGAAGTGGTGATGGCTCACCATTTGCTGCGCAGCACCCCGAGTACACCACTGTCTTCCCTCTTGAGGTATTCGGTTCGACTCCCGTCACGCACCTCCTTGTTGTCTGTGGACCCGCGGCAGCAGTCTTCTTGTTCCGCCCAATAGTGCTCCGAAGGTATGTTCTTGCAGCCTCACAGTAGACTCTGACGACACCAAGATGTTTTCACCAGTCTCTCTCCACAAGCATAGCACCTTCCTCTAGCACGACCAATAGCGAACTCTCCCCAAGTCTGTTGATTCGGACCTTATATACTTGGCAGAATTCTGGGGATTCACCGCATTACAGGGGTTTAAAAATAGACATTTCATCATGCTTCGGACGTGACTTGAGTCTCGTACGCCGATCCCTATGATGTATCTCGTCGGGATTCTCACTGTGAGACAGCCCGGATTGTGAGTCATGGGCCAGCCCTCAAAGTGTTTCGACACAGGCCCCAGCCAGCCCGCCCTCAGAATTACAGCATGCAACAATATGTATCGGCTGAAATATGATTTGCCGAGCAAACAATACGTTTTATAATTGAACTTTACACTCGTATATTGTTTGTTAAAATTCGTTACGTTGCATTTGACTCCAACCATCCTTAGTTTGGTTTTCCAGGGTGCCTTCGAAATCCATTTAGGCAAATGCTGGAATGGTTCCTTAAAAAGGCCCCTTTCTCCCATGTACCTCTATCACGGTCTTGTGCTGTTATAGGTTATACATACGGTAATGTGACGAAATAAAATATGTTGTACAGATAGCAAAATTTTCTAATTCGACTGACAATGGTTTCGTCTCATTAAATACGTATATAATTGTCTCTGTGTAACCCTATTGAGTAACACTGGAACACCTCAGGTGCGACAAATTTGGCCATATAATTATTCACCGTAATAATTAACATAACACTTTTATTCTCTATTCATGGGTTCTCACTGAGCCCATCGCTCTTGATCTTTGTAGTTGTAGCAGAAATTTCGTTGCTACCCCACGAGTAATGTGTCTGATTAGGAACGAGGATTGCGAGGGCTCGGAGTTTAGAGTAAATATTCTCGTTCACTACGAAGAGCAAATGAAGTGAAACGCAGTTGCAAATTCTCAGTAATATAATAAAAATTGGTTACAGACGGGTAGTTTTTATTTTATAGGTTTTTACGTCCCCCTGTTTTACGTCGTTAGGTTTAATATGGTATGGCTAACAAAGTACCTTAACCTTTGTAAAAGAAACGAAAATCCATGCCCGTGCTGGGATTCGAACCGAGGACCTCTCGCACGGTAGGCCGACAAGCTACCGACTACGCTACGAAGGCTGACTACTGGAGGCTAACAGCATGACAGTGATTATCTATACGCAAACCAAGATGTCGTACTGTTATTTGTCAAAAATAGCAACTTTCTTTCAAAAAAATCGCAATAATTCTATTGAAAGTAGTAGACAAAACTTACTTTAACTAAAACGACGCTTACGCGCAACAATTATAGAGAATCAGCTCCTGTACGCACTTAGTTAACATTTGGCTCAGTGCGGTTCACTTACGATGACATAGCCCATTCCTTGTAAGTTATTTTAAGAACAGTGAATTTGAAAATACGTTTACATATATTCAAATAATTTTTAAAATACAATTTAAGTAGAACACGTACAGTTATTTTAATGTTAAATTTTGATCTGACATCATACATTTCTTCGTTTAACTACAGCCTGAGATGTAAACAGAATTTTATAAATTATATGTAAGCACAGTGCAGCAAACTATTTAATTATTACAACACACGGGCCTAGTTAGTCGGTATCTGTATTTGCTGTTACATTTTAAAGAAGATTTGCTTTGGAATGTCTCCAAGTGAAAAATTACGTTTTCTTTGAGAAAGCAAATAGTTTGAAATTATGTAAAGTTGGGCAACAGCAAAGTGTAACGAAGGAAATAGACATACAGCTGGCACTGAAGCCATGAAATCACGTGGACTGTTTAGTATGCAGTGACATGCGACCAGAGGTTAGGAAAGTCAAATAAATGTCAATAGGAAATCTTAGGTCATTTGCGCCTCAGACACAGTCTCCTAAACATTCATGGCTAATAGTATAATTGCCTGTAACTGACACATCTGAATAAATATAACATTTCTACATCGTATCGGTTAGTATGCTTATCGGACAACCAAATTAATAATAAAATTATTACGTCATAAATTAATTTTTCAACATTGGCCCCTAACATGGTTTTAAATGTTTAGCAGTGGTTGCATTACGTTGTACAAGTTTTTATTTTCTTCTGAACCATTATTTCTATTATTATTATCATCATTAGTATTATTACTGTTAATATAAGTTTGTGTTTACTTTTTAAATGTTTGAATTCTCCTAAGGATTCAAATTTATGGAGCAATAATTTCAGTTCAATGGAAGTATATTTAATTCAAACATTTGCAAATGATAGAGATAGCAAGCTTTCAGGTGATTGTGCTAACGTGATTTCTATCTACTATACAGTTTTTCATTTTAACTATAATGTTGCAAGAGCATTTACTGGTGATATTCTACTTAGAAAAAAAATTGTATGTTGCTCTCGCTAATAAACTCTAAAGAATCTTGATACTCATAAATTAACTATTTTGAACAAAAACTTTTTTCAATGCAAACCAATTAATTAAGGCTTGAATTCAAAATTATTAAATTAGTTTTTTCGATGTGCTGTCTTCCGTTCTTATCACAGAACTTCTTCACTGATATATTTAGTTTACTCGTTCAAACTGAAACTAAATTGTAATTGTATAATTACAACGTTTCTTGATACATTAATTCCTAATTAGTTAGTTTTAGTAATTGTTTAGTTATTACGCTAATGGTATAAATGCGTTTGGTGTTGTTAAAAAGATTACAACAGATGATAATATCATAGCTCTTCTAGAAATTCTTACCACCCAAGCTGAAGTTTAAATTAGTATTTGATATTTATCCTTAAAAAATTACGCCGTCTATTTCTCGAAATCACTTTTAAGAGACTACGCATATCAGTTTGTAGACATCATTTCAACCTTTTTCAGTCAATTACAAAGAGCATGATTAATATTCTTTCCTATCGTCACTATTAACAATTTAATAATTACGATATTCTATGGATTTGTAACGTTTTGTGGTCAAATACAATTGCAATAATAAACTTGGTTTATTTCCTTGACACATAGGCGTAAATATGAGGTTTGACGAGATCTACAGCAAAGCAGTTCCGCCTCACCACAATTCTCATTGTTTGCTCACGCATAAACACTTCAGCGTCATCTTGTTTGAGGTAGTTGCTCTGCTCGCTTATCTGCGTGGTCCCCGTATCTTTGGAGTCAAAAAAGTCTGCTAGAAATATGTAAAAGCGTCTATTCAAAACACGTATGTATTTGACTAAACTAATTTTAGGTTGTAATATTTTGTTATTATGTTTGTATAACTATAAATGAGTAAATTAATGTGTATAGACGTCAAATGGTTACACACTCAGGAAGCTTTATAGTAGTGTAAATTATTGAACGCTAGAGGTCAACGAATGTCTATGCGTTTTAGGTGTCATGTAGCTAAATTATATTTTTTTCTGTTATTCATGTATTACTTTCCTATTAAGAATATACATGTATAAAGCTAGGCTTACTACTCCCCTGATAGACTCGAGCGTAACCCAGTTTGTACAGGTGGTTCGCGATAAAGTAAGTACTTTTGAAGACCACTGTGTCTTGAATATTAAGTAAGTATTATGCAAATTTGGATTTTAACATGCCATTATACAAAACTATTTAAGCTAGAAAATTTTCATTGCCGTAAAACATAGTTGCAATGAATGTCGACAAAACAAACCATATCTCGTACGAATATAAAAATTACTAAAGATATTCAAATGTTTAATGAACCCCCTCCCCCCTCCTTTATTGAATGGACGGCCGATTTCAGACTCCTTAGAATTTACACAAGGTGTAGCTTTACGTTTTAAGTTATTTAATTTTGTCTTCAAATGTGTTTAATGTTACAACTTACTCCTTGAATAATACCGATCGATTATTTTTCGGGGTCATTATTTTATAGCTCTAAGCACTTTTTAGCCTACTGATTTGCAGGGATAATTTTTTGAAGATTTATGCATTAATAATATTTCAAACGTTACACAGACAAAACAGACCCTCCATTTAAGTAAATACTTTAAACAATTCAGCATTGCTATGTGTTCCCAGCTTCATACATGTAAATATAAAAAACAAGGTTAGGCTGAGTTATCGCTTTACTGGGATCTGCAGTAGTTGAGTCATTTCATTTATATTCAAGTTCATGACATTCTATCGCTGAATGGTAATTTACTGAATGATTTCGGTAGAAGTAGTGTCTGTGTAAAGTTTAATAAATAATTCAAATATTCCAAGCAAAATAGGAAAAGTATTTTATATTCAAATCAGATTATTATCTTTTGCAAATACTCGTAAGGTGTATCATGAATAAAATTGCATGCTAGAAGAATTTTAAGTTTGGCACGTGTGTGCGAACTCATAATACTGTTCTAATGATGAAACACTACCTAACAAAAGAGCAGGATCCACGAAGTGAAGAGGGGTTTAAGTTGAAACACTCGGCGAAACGTTGAAAGGTTGGGTGAAAGACCACGACATGTGTATAGACACTGTGCCAAGGAAGTCAACGTCATTTGAGAAACTTTTTGTGTCAAACAACTAGTTCTTATTTTGAGTGTAAGCATTTTTACTTAAACATAGCTGAAACAGATGATGATAGAATTAATTTTGTCTGCCAACGTTCCAGACAAAAGCTTTAAAGTGATCTCTAGGCAAACATTATACCGTAAAGCCAAATTTCGGGGTTACATTGCACCACATATTTTTGTTGTTAGAAAGATTTGCAGATTCTCAAATTGTTGACGACTTCAGTATCCGTAGCTTAAATAATAAATAGTACTTTAGAGTGACAGATATATTGGAATTATCACATACAATTTAATAAATCTGGCGGTTACACATGGTGAGCTAAGTAACTTTACTATACGAGACGTTTATCTTCATTAGCGTGTCATAAAAAATACAGGGTAACCGTTTAAAGTCAGCAGGTTCAACCGAGCTGCCGAAGGAAAGACAATAACGTGCCTTGAGCCTAGAGACAATAAGACGAATTGTGGCCCAGCAAGAATCAACCTTAAGGCAAGACCTCGATCTTGCAAAATAGCCTCAGAGAAGGAGTACCCTTAAGGGCCGAAATTCGTTGGAATAAGCCTAATGATCTGCCTTGTTTATACCATTGAGTTTAAAAGTAGTAGTAGTAGTAGTAGTAGTAGTAGTAGTAATATTACGTCTGTAAAATCAGTATTTGCACGTAAATGGTATCTCCGTTAGTAACTGTTCCTGAAACACGGTTTCTTTCCAGGAAATGTTTAAAAGTATTATCCATTGGCACACATTTAAATTTCACTTATATGAACTGTCTGTAAAGAAATTAATCACTGGAAATGTCTAAAACTGGAATTTCTAGGTCTTCAGCGCTCAGTCTCCTCAAGGTACTGGAGTGAAGTACATCCTAGTATCTATAGTTGAATCCTTTGGCTTGCAACACTCTGTGTAGTCTAATTCTGTTGCTGCTCTAAGTAGCTACTGGACTACAACAATCCTGGCAGCGCGCGTGCTCTAGGGTCTACTCCTACTAGCTCACCTCTTGCCTCATTGTCTCCAAGTACAGGGCGCTCAAATTGCGCCTGTCCTCCACTCGAGAACTGCTTTGTAGAAAACGTGGGCTTAACAGCTCTATCCAGACTCGTCACGACCACAGTACATATGGTTTTACACTTTTACCATAAGAAAGTTTGTGAATAAATGTCAAGATATCAGTCTTAGGCATTACACCATGAAAGTCGCAGGTCATTAAAGTAGTTATATTTACCAAATAAAGATTTCTAACCAGAGACTTCAATGTAATACAAAATAAACTTCGGCGACCTGTCGCATTTACAAACTATTTCGTACTTAACAAAAAGAATTTCATAGAAACTGGTTAAAAAAAAGTATTACTTCACAAAAATTTTGTAAATGTATATAACAAAGGTTGAAAATATACAAACTAATGATTTATTTCGAAGTATTTTCTATTAATTTTCCAACAATGGTTTTTTAGTCTTACAAAAGTATTTATTGTATAGACATCATTCAAAACATTATATTTGTAAAAGTAGATAAAAGTTTCTACTGCAAGCCGGTGTCAATCCAAGACGAATGTACCTATATGACCCCTATAAGTTTTAAGGGCTACTCATTAGGCGTATAGCTTTGTATTTTTGACGCTTAGGCACTTTTGTGACTAAAACTAAAATTTAATTGGATAAGTCTTATATATTGCATTATTTACGTACTGTGAACTGGACGTTCTGCCAACTCCAAGCATTATTTACAGTTGTGCACTCAGCTTGCAACGCGTAGATAACGTATACCCGATGGGATTTGCATTGATATTTATTTATACTTTCTAGACAACAGTGTTAAATTCGGAGGTGTGAGAAAGGTTATCATGAATCTTGACAAACTTAAAACAAGTGCCATAGAAACTCATAATACGCTGTGAATCTAACGAATTAAAACACTTTGGACTTGGAATCGGAAGGAACCAGAATCGAATCTAAACTCCAACCGTCGTGATTATGGTTTCCCGTGTTTCCCCAAAATGATTGGTACTACATGTAGCGTACTGAGAGATTATCGGTATTATTTCGCTGGAAGTTTTTTACTTTAACTATCGAACGAGGTGACGCAACGGTAACATATTTGGCTCGCATACGGTAGAACCGGGTTCAATCCCCAGCTCCGGCCATCCTGATTTCAGTTTTCCATGTTTTCCCGAAACCGCTCTAGGAGAATGCTAGGATGGTTCCTTAACAAATGCCATGGCCGCCGCCTCTCCCAACTCCTCTCATAGTGTCAAGTTTTGAGTCAGCGTCTGTATTGACCTTCTTGTTAACGAGACACAAAGCCCTCTTACCTTAACATAACTGTGAAAGCTCCACTGAGGTAAGTGGGTTTTACATCTCGTCGACAACGAGGTCATTAGAGACGATGAGACACGACTTGACACAATGACGGGAACTGAGAAAGGAGTCGCCTATGGCCTTTGCCGAATAACCATCCCAGCATTCGCCCGGAGTGATTTCGGGAAACCATGGAAAACCGAAATCAGGACGGTCGGAGCCGGGGATAGAAACCGGGTCTTCCCGAATGCGAGACCAACGCGTCGCCGTTCCGTCACCTCGCTCGGTCAATCCACTGAGGTTGGACTCGTACTGGCATCAAAATTACCCCACTACTTGCTGGATATCTTACAGGAAAATAACCCATTTGAATAACGGGCCGACACATTGAGTAGAAACACACCTGCTGTATTCTCCTAGTCAGACATTAGTGGTGGTGACCAGTGTGAGAGATTTGTAATGTTGTGTTGTCATAGCCATGCGACTCCAACAAAACGCTACAGCTTAAGATAATAGAATATGTATAACATATATACATATACACCCACACACACATACAATATAGCCTACAACGTGTCCAGGATCAGTTGTACAATAAGCACACCACGCGAATCCTGGGCTACAATGGAGATGAAAATATGAATGGCAAAATGTGCGATGGCATTTTATGTGCATGAGTGGAGACAAGCACGGAGACAATTCCTTCTTGTGGTCACAGACATCTTACTAATCTTACCGCTATTGTTCTGACCATTATATTATGGGCGCAAGTTCAAATTACGAGCAGTACAAACATTATTCTACGTTAACTCGACGTAACAAATCCAAAATAATACCTGAGCAAGGAGCGCAAGACAGTACTTTCTCCATGCTGTGTTGCCACATTGTTCATGAAAAATGCTACCGTATAACATTTTTCCCACTAATATTTTGATCTCCTTTTTAGCCCAGGAATAGCTTTGTGTGCTTATTACAGAACGGGCCGTTTCTTAACAGACTGTATGTGTGTATAAATACAAGTTGTTTCAGTGCATTAACACATGTGTATACACACAGGATGTTCCCGAATATATATATATATATATATATATATATATATATATATATATATATACACCTGAACTACAAGTACTGACGTAGTAATATAATTTCTTATGAAAAATAAAGAAGATATATTGGAAACTTAGTACCTAGGTTTAATATTTATGGAATAATGAGCCTTTGAATATTAACTTTTAAAACCGTATGTTACTAAAATATCGGAAACCGGATTACGTAAAACGACAATCCTCAAAAAATTGATTTATATTATAAGGGTGTTCAAACCCACATCAAATGCTAATTGATCCCTCCGACTGATACTAAAATAACAGGGGTGGCCACCCTCTAATAGTATTCAACTTATGAACGGTCGAAATATTGGATTACTAGAAGTTGTTTTGTTGGGTAATATGAGCTTTGTAACAAAAATGGTCCTGTTATTGCAACTGTCTAGGACAGTAGTTGTTAAAAATGCACGCGAAGCTGTGTCTGCAGCGATAGTTCGCCAAGATAGTAGATGTAATACTGTGTACATGTGTGATTATGTGCTGAGTTCACAGGTTATGGAGGACAATCACTGTAAACAACATTATCCACAGTTCAATAAGTTCAAGATACCGTCTCAACAGATACAAACGCCGCGAGGTGATTCTCTATCCAAAATGGGGTATAAAACATTACATATGAACAATATCGTACAGTAACTCGTAAGGAAGGTTTCCACCTTTACAAATCGACGTTTTAAAATGTTTTGACTGAAATTATTGAAAACTACTGGACAACAAAGGGAGTAGTACGTTCCTACCAATGTATGTGTAACACTTGAGTATTTTATTGATTTTAAAAGATGTAGTACACATACACAATACACGCCACCTTCATAGAACACTTCAATGCAATCTGCTTGAGAGGAATATCATGCGAAGCTGCACTATGTTGCCTGCCAGGTACGCAACCAGCGTTGCAAGACTGGTCATACAACAACGGTTCATTTGCTGTGTGTGAATGCGTGTTACGCGATAGAGCGGTAGTATGTTTGTACAGCTCTTCTGACAGTTGTAATCCAAAATGGAAAACCGTAGATCATAACTGCACGAGAACTCACCTTGCAAACAATCCACGTGTACGTTTCAGTAACTGTTCAAAGTTGGGGCCACGGACCACGTAATTCGTTAAACAACTGACAGCGACGAACAATCGATTGTCTGACGCGATCAAAACGTGTGGGATGTTAAGAATGGTAGCACAGGCATCAGTAATCCGAGTGCGAAGTTCAGATACTGCGTTCATCAGGATTTCGTATACCAATGTCTTGAAATGACCCCACAGAAAGAAATCAGTTGGCGTCAAGTCCGGGGAGCGTGGTGGCCACTTCACAGGTCCACCTCTGCCTATCCATCGTTCACTAGATGTGGACGTTAGGTGATGACGAGATTCCAAAATGAAGTGTGCAGGGGCTCCGTCGTGCTGGTACAACATAAACTGGCGTGATTGTAAATCCACGCTCTCCAACAGAACTTTCAGTATGTCCTCTAAAAACTGTCGATAAGACGGCCAGTCAAACGCGCCATCAAGCGGTACGGTCCAATGAAGTTGTCGAAGACAACGCCGGTCCAGACGTTAACATCAAATGTCACTTGGCGGTGTTTACCCATTGCACGTGGGTTGATGTTTCATACATGACTGTTGTAAACGCCACCATTTGTAAAAGAAGCCTCGTCGGTCCTTAAAGTGCTGCAAGGAAAACCAGGTTCGTCTGCGCATTGATGCAGATATCAACTAGCGAAATATACTGGTAGCTGAAAATCAACTGATTGTATAGCTGGAACCATTTCTCGTTGAAATGGGTGTAGCTGTTATTCATGCAGAACGCTCCATACACTGTGGTCTCTTGCATGCATTGTGCGAGTTATTCCACGAGTGCTACTTGATGGCGAATACTTCCTCCTGAGGCCTGGTTATTCTGGCGTTGCGTCTCACGCCGGTGATATACCTGTTCACTGTAAATGTTCCAGTCGCGTAACCGTCTGTCCGTATACGAGAACATCCGATGGCCTGGACTGTTTCTATTTGTAAACGTCTGTGCATACCGACGCTGTGCCCCTCTTGTGTTACCTCCAGCAGCACCATACATGAGATGCAAATCTGCCATTTCTCCGTAATGTGTCCTGTATTTTCATGTTGCGCACCAACAGTGCAATGCCACCCTAGCACACACGCTAGCGGTGCTAAACGAACTATGCGCGTGCAACTGTCTCGTGTAATCATTCCTACAACGCGGGTTGCGTACCTGGAAAGCAACAAAAGTGCACCCACTAACGCGATATTCCTCTCACAAATAGTTTGCATTAAAGTGTTCCATGAAGGTGAAGTGTATTATGTAAGTGTAATACAGCTTTGAAAAGCAAACTAAGTACCCAAAAGTTACACACACACACATTGGCAGGAATATACCACCTTTTTTTTCCCTAGATGTAGGAAATGTTTGTACTCCACAATGTAGATGTTTTGCAACCTAAGATCAACGTAATGTAACAACATCATTCATAGAATATTTCTTTATTTAATACCCAGTATGTTTCATTAATTTTAGCGAAAACCTTTTAAAACGTCGATTTGTAAGGGTGAAAATCTCCCTTATTAATTACTGTACGAAACTGTTCATACGTAACGTAACGTTTCTACCCCCACTATGGATAGATAAACACCTCACTGCGTTTGTAACTTAAGTGAAGACATTGTGAACTTATTGAAATGTGAATAATGTTTTTTTTAAAGTGACTGCCCATCATAAGTTGAGCAGTTATTTCTAACCATTACAGAATCGCCAATAACTAGTTGTTCAGCAATGCCAAGCCGTTCGCGGTTGGTCGTCAGCCTTTAATAATTTGAATTTACTGATATACATATGCGTAATTTCATTTGAAATTAAATAATGTTATACTAATCGTGGGTGTTAAATAAATAATAATCGTTTGAGATGGGTGCCCGAAGACCAGGAAAATCGTACCCCGGATGTAGACTTGCGAATAAGCGCTTCCGCCCGTAGGCATTTACTGGCCCCTGGAGGATGACATGAAAAATAAGGCTCTGAAATTGGTTGGGCGGTGAGCGGCGGAACGGTGTGGGGGCGGGGTAAGTGGAATATCACCGAAAAAAAAAAGAAAAGAAACGCCGACCAGCGGTATCGTCCGGCGGAATTACCACATACGAAAATCCGGAGACCAGTTGAATCCAATTTTAGGGTGGCCACCCCTGTTATTTTAGTAATAGTCGAAAGTATCAACTAGCATTTTATGTAGGTTTGAACAATCTTATAACATATGTCAATGTTTAGAGTATTGTCGTAAGATAAATCGATTTCCGGTATTTTAATAACATGCTGTTTTAAATGTCGATACAACAGTGCCGAAATTGTTTCGGAAAACTTAGTCAAAAACGCTGTTTCCGTTTCGTAAGGTGCAGTGAGGTACCTAGCGCTGATGTCATAAGCTACTTGCATTTATGACATCGTCTGTCATTAATTGAGAAATCTGAAACAAAACAACTACGTATAGACCACAAGCGAAAAATATATTTACTTCCTGAATTTATTGCCTTGACCACAACTAAAGAAATCAAAGTATTATAAGTGTGCCTGCACACTTGGACGCGGCGGAGCGCAGCGAATTTTTCCCCGTGGGTCAGTTACATGCTAATAAATGTATCCCCGCACACTTGAGCGAAGAGTTCTTTTGTAGCCGCCGTCGGTGACGGTTCTGTATATTTTACGCATAGTGCTGGTGCGGCACCCCATTTGATTGCGAGTTTACTCTCTTTCGATGTACTCATTTGCCTGGCTGTGAATTCTTCTGGAATCCTGAGGCCATTTTTGTTTGTGCTGTTTTTGTATAATGTAACGTTTTTCTTGTACATTTTCGACTATACGTACTGCGAACAGAGTTAAATTGCGTTTTTGGTTGTACGGTTAAATTCCAAGGCCAAGGGTTGTGCCCCATAACGAGAGAAGAAGAAGAAAGAAGAAGGGCGAAGGGCGAAGAGCGAAGGAGCTCAGCGCGCGCTGCCGCGCTCAAGTGTACGGGCACCTTAACACTCGACGTATGGAACATCTCACCATGTACGTCTCACATAGATAGGGTGATATTCAGGACAAACTACGAATGAAGAGTAAGCAAACAGTTTAGACAATCGTCTTTTCACTACTTTTTACCTCCCTGTTACTACATTTCTACTATGCACGAATCTGTCCTACTGTACTGACTGCTTACTTATTTGTGAATGTTCTTTTTATTTGTGTGAGAAAATAAAACGAAACTCAATAATTACAATAATTAGAACCTAATCCTGGCACAGTAATTTTGCAGCATGTTTAAGTATTAAACGGTATGAAGATACGTATTTAAGGTGACCACCTGGTCAACATATCTTGAGCGTTCCAGGCCAAGAGTGAGTGAGTGCGACATTTTTGGTCAACGCTTATCATCAAGGTCTTTAGCGCTGGTGGGGGGAGGACATGATGTGGGTACGGAGCAGTGCCGGAATTAATGAGCGGGGGAAACGGCAGATTCCCGAGTAAACCCGCCAACCGACAACATCGGCACGATTCCCACATGCGAAAATTCGGGGACCGACCCCACCGGGAATCAAACTCGGATCGCCTTGGTGGGAGGCAAGGGGTCTGACCCCTCGGCCACCGCGGTCCCCTCCAGGCCTAGACGGCAAGGACGAGACAGAACGCGCATTGCGTCTATCCCTAGTCTCTAGACGCAAGCCACAGAACTGGCATGCAGGTTTCTCGCCGACAACGCGCCTGCATGAGACTTTCAGTGCTCACCTTCTCATTTTATGAAGTGTTAGTATTAAAATTAAAGGTGTATTTACTGTATACACTGTAAAAATAGCTTGTAAATTTGCTATACGTGCGTATAGGAGCGCTAAGATAGTAGGTATGGACGGTACAATAGTTTCCCTGACATGCATGGTAGCACTCCTAAACATTTCATAAAACAGTCAAATGTATACTAAAGTTATCACACTTGTATTGTAACAAGTGTAACAGTTTGCACATTTACAAGACGGAAGTGTGGTAACTATCCCGTACTGCGTTTAGGTTAATTTCTTCCTAAATAATTTACGAAGTTCTTTTACAGTGTACGTCAATACCTTTTTTTAATATTTTAGATTTACATACCTAAAACAACACCACAAAAGGCCTATTTCCGCCATTTCAGCAGCTAGAATATAGACTTTAATGAGTAGCGGTGAATTTTAGATGGGAATACACACGTGTATGTTCTTTAAAATGCTGTTCTCTGGCAGACATTACTAAAGTTCGATGAACAGTTCTCTGATAATCCGGTAACGTCCGGATCACAGCACACCACACGGCAGCCTGAGCAGACGGCCACCTTAAAGTACATTGTTATCCTGGTACGATCTCCGCTGTTCTCTATATGAGACTAGAATAAATCATTTACGTCCTTTAAAAACTCTGTAAACAAAGAGAATATCAAATAGACAAACTATTTCACAGCTAACTGAACTCTTAAAAATTAAATAGTTGACAATTGTTTTGCCTGTAAATCCCAAATATGTTTAAGTAAAATATACTAAAAATAGTTTACTGTAGATTATAACTGGTTTTATAAAAATTTGTTACTTTTATTTTTTATTATGTCAAATTTTATTTTGTGCACATCTTGTAAAAATTTCTCACAGTTTCCAGCAAATGTGAACAAACTGTTTACTGTCAACGTAGGCATCACTCTCTTTTAAATAGCAGTTTGCATTGCTTATTGAAGTGCAATAATAGCGATAGAGAGAGTAACGGCTCGTTACCTGAAGCTGGAAACAGCGGTGAGCAGTAAGACCAGTTTGGTTGCCGCATGCCTTGACGCGTTATTAGTTAAGCTGAGTTCACATTGAAATACCGTGGTAAATTTTCTAAATGTTGTGCTTCTAAGATCCTATTACAAGTCTACGGTGGTAAAGATCAGTAGGTCTAATATTTTGCAGCAGTTGTATTACTGAGACGCGTATCCCAAATATATACTGTTTAATTAAATAATTGTTTTTTTTTAACCTAAACGACAGCATATACTGCAAAACAGTCTCTCAGTTTTGACGAAAACAGATTTTATTTTATCATGTTTTTTTTACGTGTGAACAATTTCTGTGGTCTTAGCCAATTACTTACTAACGAAATTTTTGTTGATAAGCAAGTTTATCGAAACCATGTAGGCCTAATTCTTTGTTTAGAACTAATAAAAGTACAAAAAATTCAAACAAAAGTTTTACAGTTTTACGATATCAGCTCTCGTTTAGGTTTTAAAAAATTATAATCGTCGATCAGTAGAAATGAGGAATCACGCCCTTCACACAGTTCCCGTTGAGCATTCACTCCACCATTGCCTAATCCTCACTTAGCCAGTACTTGAACAATGATATACGAATTTTTCCAAGGTAGGCGTAAATAATTGCATATAGACAATATATAAGTGCATAATGCGATCTAATTGCCACCATAATGATCTTGCGGCATCGTCAATGTGAACACCGCATCCTAATGTGTTTGCAAGGTACATCGCCTAAAGTAGCTGAAGAGAACCACAAGAGACTCTACGAAGTAGGTAACGTAGAGCAGATAAGCCCTGTGTTGTCGGTGAGGTTGACAGATAAGCTTATCTGATACAGTCTGATATTTCACAACTACACCTCACGGGCAGAATACTGAGCCACGCTTGCTGCCACAAGTTTGTTATCTCTAGAAGTTTCTTTCTAGGAGGATCCACACTGCTCAAATAATTAAGGCGTTATTTGCGTTCTCGTGCAGCCATTATAAAGCTGCAAATGGCTTACAGTAACTTCTTCCGGGTTCAGTAATGTTCTAAAAATGTAGCTGAAGCTGTAAGTCTAAACTTTCAATGGACACCCTCAAGTAATTTTCAGTAAGTAATTAAATAGAAGCAGCATGAAACAGTAAGACGTTACGAAGTTTCCGATCTCACACAATTATAGTCATTTGAAAATTACACTTTTCAAACTCCCGCGCAAACATTACATCACGATATGGCCGCCGTCTGACGTCATTAACCATTCGAACGCAGTGACGACACCGGACAATGTGGGACGACGCTTAGGTTAATGATGCTGGAGAGTTACAAATTTCGTCAAAATGTCCAATAGTAAATTGTGTTTTGTACCTCGTTGTACAAACACAAGTGTGAATTCTGCCGGGAAACTTTGCGTTGCTACGGAGATGCTATCAAAGCAGCGCGCCGAAACGTTCATGTTTCTGTGA
Organism: Medauroidea extradentata; assembly: GCA_003012365.1. Taxonomy (NCBI): domain Eukaryota; kingdom Metazoa; phylum Arthropoda; class Insecta; order Phasmatodea; family Phasmatidae; genus Medauroidea; species Medauroidea extradentata. Next base: position 29,690 of record PNEQ01003667.1, on the reverse strand, counting down.
CATGCATTTTATATTGCTGTGAAGACCATTTAAACATTCGTACGATTGGTTGACCTTGTGATCAGAAAAGACATCATTATCCACGCTATTTGTTCCACCATAACTATTTTTACATGTTACAATTTATGACGTACGAGTCACTATAGCTACTGTAAACCAAATGCGTCGTGCTTTTAACACGGTAGACTTTACAAAAAAAGACTTAAAATCAATATGAGGTTCCGTAAACTTCAGTCACAAATTTAATTTGAAACAAGTAATACTGTAGTCTAGGGCAGAATGTATGGTTGTCTTACGCCTGACTTAAGTTGGTCTAAATAGTTAGTAAAGTCAAACTTGAAGTTTTACGTGACCCCTACTGTAAATATTTGGCTCCTAACCTACTCATGAATATGTAGGCATAATAATAAACACACAGCATTAAAAAAACTACTCTAGCTCCTATATTATTTAATGCTCATTATTTTGCTGTTAGGCTACATTGTAAGAAATATTATCTGATAAGGGCTTACTAACAATGTTGACAAAGCAAATAAATGATTGAAGAAAACGAGATACAAAATAACCTTAAAAAGATTGGGCCATTCGTGTGCAGGTTATGGTGGAATTCAGTGATTGTATGATAAATCGTATAGGCCTAAGGAAGTAAGTAGGCTTAGGTGAGAAGCTTGTACATTATTTATCAAGACTTATAAATATGTAGAGCTTATGAAACAATTTTGAATCACTCAAAGTAACACAAGTTTTCTGTGGGTAGTTATCTGCAAACTAAACATTTTAGGTTAAAGCTTACTGTGTTGTTACATATCAACACAGACCTAATCAGACTTCACCACTACAATGTTGTGATAACAAGGTTTTGGTTATTAATTTTTATTTTACCTTAGTAAAAATGTTCACGTCAATCTTTATAAAAGTTTTGAAATGCGTTGAAAACCATTTACACTTCAGCAGAACAAGCTTTTTTTTAAACGTACCACTCAGCCTTGGCGCCTTTCACTTCGGAAATATTAAAGCACGCATTCATTTTCAAATATTTCCAAACCTCGAAAATATCAACTTTAGGTAGATTGTTTGACTAAGCTTTCACATATCCGTCAGCTACAGCCATCTTTAATTACAAAATCGTCCATTACACGATAAACAGTATTGTTTTCTATAAATGGCCTGTGACGTGGACCAATCAAAAGTCGTTTTCATCCGAGACCACGTCGTCTGGTATGTTCACCACTTTATTTTACTTTTAATTAATAAATAACGCATTTATATAAAACTATACTCAAAGTCATCATCCCACGTGTTAAATATAATATATAAGTACATTTAACTGAATTCCGTTTTTCATGTAAGGGACCCATTAAAATTGCACGCTTGCAGAAAGTGTTCATGTTCTCTGTGTACGAGTAATCGTTTTAACTAATACAGTATTGACAATAAAATAATGTAAAATGTGACTATGGAATTCATTGGGTTTTGTATATATTATCTGACAACAATATGACCTGAGATAAAACCCATATCTTTAGCATTTCGGTATAATCGCAACCAACAACAACAACAGCGAATGTAAATCACTTATATAAAATTTTCACAGCGGTTTCGATACACGTATTACTAATGTGAAACGAGTAATCCGCTTATTTACTTATTCTCTCAGTGAAAAGTTGTGAACAACCTTGCTCTGGGTTGGCGGCGTTCCAGGGGACACCGGCCCGAAGCCGGATTGCCGTTGAGTTAGTATCCCTAGTCTACCTCGGGAAGACACGTGGTCGGACGAACTTTGGCCTTTAGGAGACTGTCAGCTGGGCGCCATCTGCAAAACACCTAGGGCCTTCCTATTGGTAGAGTCATTGTTTCCAATGCAAGAGGAGGAAAAATCCCGTGCTTCATATGCGAAAAGAGACATTTCACAACGACAAAAAATCCCACAGCTGAAAAAAAAAGTTATACTGTCTCGAGAGAGCAACAGTTTTTTAACCTGATAGTTAATTTGTGCAATATATTGCATGGGTTATTTATTTGTAAGTTTTAAGCGCCGCCTTGTGCTCCTAGCCGTTGAAAGGAAGCTATATGGCAAGAAACACATTCAAAGAATTGAAATAAATCTCTAAATAACTTACATAAAATAGGTACACAAATAAAAAAACTTAAACGTACCGCGATTACGCAACAGTGCTAAAAACATTTAGCATATACTATGAACCTCATAACAGCTTATCAAATAAAGTTGTGAATAAAAGTCCCATGTCAATAAAATTTACCAATTAAAATTCCTTTGTTCCATATTTAATTATTATATTCAAAAAGTCCACGAAATAGTATAAATCCCAGTACCTGGGAACACTGAGTAGAACCCAGGCTGGAATCCTTATCCATTCCCATCACAGAAAAAAACTCAACCAATAGATATTTAGTGACAGTGTACATTTCCTCGATCGGGCAGTCACGTAGCAATTCTGGATTTACGGCGCTTCAAATGCATGCTAAATACTTGCAACGACAAAAGCAAGCATTTATTATATTCCTTTGTCCCCCAATAAACAGAATTTAAATATTTCTGAAAAGATACGATTATTTAACCATCAGACAACTTGTATACCTTCCGGTTAAAAAAAATTGTTAATTTTACAAAGTGAAATTTATTACGGTACTCTTACATATGGTAACATAAGTGTATCTGACAGGCACATCACCGAACAATGACTTAATCTGACAAGTTCGTGAGTATTCAGTGACATCCACAACGCTTTGGTTGCCATCACAGTACTGTGTTTCTAGAACAGTGCCGTAACTGCGTCATCGTTCAATACAGAAATTTTTATTTAGAAAAATGTTTTTTTTTTTTTTTTAAATAAATATAAAACAAATGCAATGTTTCTACCAAACCACTACGGAACACACCTACGGTTGAATTCCGTTGCTTGCACCGGTGCGAATACGTGTTAAGTCTTGACAGTGACATTCCGTTATCCAAAGTTTTTTAGTTTTTACTGCTTAAAACTGAACAACTCAAGCTAAAAATAACAACTTACCTAACGTGGTTCATTCACTTGTATAATTCACACTACGCTTTATTATTGTATATTTAAATAATCGCAGTGTATTTGTATCTCCGCCATAGCGTGACATTTTTGTACACTGACATTAACTTATTTTAGCTCTAATTATCTTACGTTGTCGACATCGCGTCTAACCACTGAGTCCAGCGGTCGGAGTTAAGGGCTTGTTTCTTAATTTTTTCGCACTGGTACCAATAACTCAAATATTTTTTAACCAAAAGCTTAGAAAAAAAATTTGAGACAATGTACAGCCACACGATGCATAATACTGTAGATGCGTTTTTAAAAATAATGTACCATTCGTCAGCAAAAAAAAAAATATTTTGCTTCTTTTTGGCTTATTTTCACGCCAAAAAAACGTGGTATAAGTCACGCGAGCTAGGAAAGGCCCTGGCGACGTGCAGAGAAGTTTCCCCTTCCTTCTACCCCTAACCAGCAAGGGTGTGCGCATCTGCTGATTGGTTGTATCTGAAAATGCCACACTCAGGGCTCTGTAATTTTCCTCTCTTACTGGCTGGGAAGGGAAATGTGGGGCGGGTAGCTGCGCAGTAGATATTTTACGTCCGCTGCGCCACTTTCTAAACCTTTCCTAAGCTGCGGGACCTGTACTTTGGGTGGCGAAATCCAAAAAACCGTCCAGTGCATTGCTACAAAAAAAATTCAGCTACAAGTCATGACACATAAGTGTCAGTACTGTGCAGCAAAATTTTGATATGAGTATTAGGTAGCAATAAAAATAATATTATCGAAATCACTGCAAAACTAATGAACAAACTGGCAAGTCCTAAACGAGCATGTAGGTGATAATGCTGTCACGCGTCTTTTCTTCACTCAAAATAATAACTGCGTGGCATCCAGTTAAGGCAATGGTTGACACTATGGGAGAAGACACTGTGTAACCTGCTTATCAGCTATCTTACAGTTATTAGCAGAGAACAACCCAGGACAAGAGCGACTCTACTCCCGCAGAGTTGAGAGCAACAGAACGTTAAGTATGGTAGCTCGCTAACACCGTCTCTACAGTTGTAACGATGTGGTCCTCAGACTAATTCACAGTAAAACAGCTCTATTCAAAACACTGTTTTTATCCATCTGTGTTGTAGACTTACTTGTAACTACAAAGGTATGAGAATGGAAAGAACATTGACTTTACCTTAAGGCTCGGTTTCAATCGCCACATTGAATTTTGTTATTGTGCACTATTTTTTAAAATTCTAATAAGAAAATTGTTAAATATGCAATTATACCTTAAATTCAGTTTACCATGGACTACGATACAGACTTGACGACTTAGCTGCTAACGTAAAATAACGCCGTGATATTGGTGCAATTTTTTTATATTCATAACTTGCCCGACTGATTGCGACCTAACTATACATTACTAGCTCAATTGCCATGTTTGCACTGTAGCGCAAAGAAGGTAGAATTTGCGGTATAGGTGCTGATATAAAAAATTTTCTTCTCATAATTCCAAAAAATAATAAAAATAATAAAATTCATTATGGCGACTGAAACCTAGCCTTAACAGTCTTTGTAAGCGCCAGATTTCAATTTCAAGCCACCACGAGATGCCGTTGGATATATCTACAAGTGAAGTTTAAAAAGGAAGGTATATGCTGAAATAAACTTTTACTCCTAAAATTATCACGATGACAGCCATCGTTATTTTCTTCTTCTGTAAGATGCAAGCGATTACGTTACGTGGTACTGTCGCCGAGTAACATTTTAGAACGCGAGTACTAGAAGCCTCGTTTCTCTGTAGCTCTGTAGAAGAGGATGTCCTACGGTGATCTTATTGACCTTAGAGTCGTCCGGGTCTCTTTTTCCATCTTGGCGGGAGGCAATCTACCTCAGTCCGCTACCAACCCATACACTGAAAACATACAGCTAAGGCTATATGAGGATGTCCTCTGAGACGTCCCTGTATCATGCCACGAGGGAGTTGAACTCTATTTCCTTCTTCATCGTTGTGGCCAATGTATCTGCTCTCAGCAGTTCTACTCTGACGGTTTGAGAAAAAAATACTTTATACTTGTGTATTTCGTTTTCTAGACTCGAAGGCAGCTTACCTTCTTTACGTTACATATATAATCGTTTTTAAGTAGACTTCAACAAAAATCTGAATTGAAAATGTAATAATATACGTTTTGGTTTATTTATCGAATAAACAATATGTATCTTACCACGTGAGTAAATTATTCTAAAGTAACTTCATCGATGGCATTAAAATTTTTACGCTTTATGGTATTTTAAATACGCTCGTTATTTTTTTTAAATGGGATGTGGGTATATTCGTACTCAAAGCTCGTTTATTAATATTCTTATATTTTTTATTGTTAAAATAGTTCTAGGTTTTGAATTTAGAAATTTTGCACATGGCATTATAAATTACTGGACAACCTACCAAGTATAAATGCTGAGCATTCTGATCTGTCAGTACAACTTGATTTGAACCTGTCCAAAATTTTTTGTAATACAAACCAAGTAACGAATTCTGCCGCTACACATATTCTAAACAAGTGTCACCATTGTCAACAAACAAATACATTTTTATAATACAAGCCGTTTCCTCAGATTTTAATAGTCAGCCCTACGTCTGATGAAATATTTATGACAAGCAATTAAAAAAACTGTTAACCTGTTATAAATGTACAACATAATGTATCGTAAAATACTTTATTAGAGAGTAGTCACCACTATGGACGGAAGTGGCTAAATAGCAGTACTTTATTAATCACTTTACAGGCCGAGAGTGTATTAATATGAACAGAGTGTATATAAAGCAGTTTCTGTACTAGCGTAATGTGTTCCTAGGAGCCAGGCTGCAGGAGCGATGCAGGTACGACTCAGATTGTCTCACAGACCTGACATACTGCAAGAACCAGATGGAGTGTGCTTGCAAGAATGGATATGAACCCTTGGAGTCCCTCAACGGCTGTAGAGCAGGTAAGAGATCTCACATTTTGCTCCGTGCTGTCCCTTAGAGCAGCCACCAGGAAGACTCGGTCGACTGTGCAGTCAAGTATACACCAAATGTTAAAATTAAATAATAATTCCAGAAGCTAACAGTTGACAAGAATGACTAAATGTGTATCTGACACAGTGTGCATTTCCAAATAATTGGATCGGTTCTGTACGACTCTAGACTTTATTAGGAACGTATGTTACCTTAATATACAAAAATTGTATTCGTTTCCCTAAATAATTTCTACGAATGATTTTAAATATTAAAAAAAATTTTAATACAAAACAACACTTTTGTCGATTAAATATAAATTGTCTGTCACTAACTGCTAAATGATGACCTCATTTCAGTTAGAAATTGTCTGAAAATGTTCTGGAAATCGTACAGTAGAAATTAATTTTGCTCAATTAATTACGAGAAAAGTAGGACATGTATCTAGCAAAATAACGCGAAACACCAATAAATGACAAAGTACGTAACGTAATCTGCATACAAAAATTATGTTCGTTGTGTTTTTAAAAAATAGATTACTTTTGTGGCAAATCATATATTTAAAATTGGGAAAGGTTATCTTTAAATACGTACTCATGTTTTGTGAAATAAGTGCAATTAATTTATTAACTCATATGTTTGGCAGACTGCCACGTGACAAAACACTTATGAACGAATTTTTTTGTAATATTTACAGCCACATGGTATATGACAGTAGATTGGTTTGGTGGATGCTGAGTTAGAATGTAACAGGAAAATGACGTGAGTACATATATTTATGTGCATTTCGTGTGAAATTAAGGAATTGTAAAATTTGGTGGAAGAAACAATATTTGAGCGGGAGCAGCATAGCTAAGAAAGAGCTTGGAAAAAAGCAACATTATCGGTTATCTGCAGACATGAAATAAAGTAGAGAAAAGGTTTCAATCTTAATTGTAAACTTAAAATATCACACTAAAACATATGAAAAATTTGTGTGAGGTTATGAGGGGCCATAAGAATTTGTTAATTGTATTTGGTAACTTACAAAGGTATTCATAAGCAATTTTTTATGGTTTAATTTTCGGAATTTAGTTTAAAATAACTTATACATACGCTTCGCAAAATATGCAACTGTGAGGAAATTATTTTAACAGTAAACGTATGTAAGTTTATGTAAATGTAACTTTGTCAAAAATAATGTATTTCGAATCATAGAAAACAATTTGACGTAGTTATTTATGGGGGTGTGAATATCAACTGTAAGGTGCGCTCATGTAATGGCGGTTATGCTAATTCAGCAGTGTAATAACATTGGTTGTACGCTCGGTAACAATATAGGAGTCAAAATGTGAATATCATATTTTGTCTGTGGTTTTCTTGATTTATCATCTAACTGTAGCAACTCTTAGTACATCATCAGTTCACTTATTGGAGAGATCACACGTGAAGTTATTTAAAAGGTTGTAAAATTGTTCTTTGCGATAAGCTACACCATTTTAGAAGGGCTGTGAAACGAGGTAAATTTGTTATTGTCAGTTTAAATTATGTAGTTAAATGACAAAATATAATTTTCTGACAAATTTACAATTTTAAAGCATCAAATTTCATATTAAGCTAATACATAGGTAATGCAAGAATTTTTGCTGTGAAAGTTGTTTGTGAGCTCTTCTGAAATTTCTATTTGTAAATCAATCTAAATGGCGTACGTTGTATTAAAAAATGACCGTAAGCCATTCAGGAGTCGCACCACGTGATTAAAGTTTTGGTGTGTTTTTTGTGTCAAGAAATGAAAGTCTTTTTTTCCTTTACTAATGTTATGGAATACCATAATTGCTGTAAATAAACAGAAAGGACGCAAACGTTACAATATAACTCTAAAAAAGAGTGGGCACAATATGATCATGAAAATGAAGAAATAAATATAAATAAGAATGCGTAGAGCATTCTTCCGAGAGAGACGTAAAAAAACAAAAAACTAATTAGTTGTGTTCGGTCATTGGAGCCTGTTTTCCTAACTAACTACTCTTTCTCTAGATGAGTTTTTTTTTTTACAAAATATAGGTTTTTATTACCGTAGTTGTAGTACAACATAACCAGTACAGATTTAGAATGCTGTTGTTTTCTCGATAAGGCAATTAATAAGTTATGTGTAAAGGGTCCTCTACATAGTTGGAAACAATTCTTATTCACAACAGTGAACGCAGAGTACTAACCCACTAAACGCATGCTACCCAGATATGAACTGTAATTCCTAACAAGCATGTAAAACAGGAATGCCAATAATTAAGTTGTTCATTATTTCAAAAATTCTTCGTGTATGTCAAGGTGTTAGAGCGAGTATAAAGGAACGAGGAAACGCTGTATGTACGTCCGTCAAACTCGTTCCACGGTCCTCGCACATCCCAGCCCAAAATAGAATTTCAAATCAGATAAACAACCACAGCAGAGACGCGACGAAATTAAAAGTCAGTCACTTTTCCAGCAAGTAGTAGATCACCGCAGTGAGTGATCGTTGAGAAACTTCTTGGAGAGAGTATGTTCTCGGCTTAAGTAAAATGAGTCCCCATATGTGTTTAGTTTAAAAAAAAATCCTGATAATTTACAAAATATTATTTTAAATTCTAACTTAATTTTGTAATTTCATTGTATGTCCTTCCATCTAATGTAAAAGTCACCATTGCTATGAATTTGTTGGGAATAGATTCCGCGCGATGCATGTCACGTGATACTACCACAACACAAAAAAAAATTAATAAGTTTGTATTGTTTAGTTTTGATACTTAATTGCCGAAAACTCAGGCTTCAGTATCTAATAATGTATATAGAGTATATATTCAGTGAATAAATAAGTCATGAAACGAGGCCATGTATTTCGTTTTCACTAGCGTCCAAGCATTCCACTGTAATTTTATAATAGGACTCGATTAAATGATGTTATGTACATAGATTTGTCTTCAATGTCATATTTATAGTATGTTCAGTTTATTGTCAGCAAGATCTTAAAACGTACAGATCTGAACTCCCGAGAAAAGAACAAACTGAGCTGTATAAGGGACAATCTCGACAGTACAGCAAACCTAATCAGATTGCTCTTTGTTAACAGAGCTACGGTTCATGCAAAAAAAAATCTACGCAAATTGTTATTACCTCAATTCACTTGCATTCCAATTCTGTCGATTTGGAACTCTTGGTGACTGATGTATTTCTTGAAATAACTGTTAGTGCCAATAGCACACGGGTGCTGTTTCAACATTGCTATAGAAGGAAATACTGACACAGTAATAGCAGTGCTTCTAGTGATTGTGTGGATTCCTAAAGCGAACTTCCTGCTTGTGTTACTGGTGACAGCGGTAAATAAAGGTGTAAACATTTATACGTCTGTGCCCAGATTAGTTTTTGTAATGTCATGGTTGTGAAGTATGATAGGACTTGCTAGTTGAGGTGTTGTGTTGTGTCGCAGTGGAAGGGTCGGAGTGTGCCCGCGACACAGACTGCACGGGCCTGGGCAACTTCGCCAACTCGCACTGCGTGGACAACACGTGCACCTGCAATGATGGCTTCGTCACCAACCCCTTAGGTGACAGGTGTCTGCCCAGTGAGTATCGCACCTTCGTGGTACTTCATTATCTGCTATATCTTCTATATCTACCAATTATCTGCATTAAAATGTGAGCCTAACACTTTCATCTTGTTCAGTTATTCTATGTTAAGTTGTTTTAATAGGGAATATTCCTAAAAAAAAAGTTTTTAATATTTACCTGATTCTTCCTAATTATTTCGGCACTAAATGCTATCAGGCAAATAAATAGCTCCGTGAACGTTTTAATTTTTGAATTGTTCAGCTTTAAAAATGCCATATTTTCAAACGCCGCCACAAACTTTGAAAACGCGTTCTTATTGGCTAACACATGTATGGTCTTACTTGTTTTGGTCAGCCACTTAACGCCAGGCACTATTGTGTGTATTGGAATTTTTCACCGACTTAAAAATTGTTAATATTTAGCAAACCCAGTTAATTCGGGGAATTCGCCCGTTGTTTGTGTATTCTTGGTTGTATATTTGGTAGCCAACAACGAATATTTATTTCACCTGAGTTGATTTTAAAGGAGTGAAGACAGCCATGTATTAGTAGGTCTGAAACATTGCGACGTTTTAGTTATAGGTTTGAGTTTATGTAAATTTAATTAAAATTCCAGAGAGATAATAACTTACTACGAATTCATTATAATGTTTCAGATCCGGTATATAATCCTAAATTTAGGCTTGAAACGTCAACCGAACGAAGTTCATACGCCTACAAAAAGTGAATCTATCGAGCTAATATTTGGAATGCGTTTAACCAAACCTGGCACTGACTACGATCGAACATCCTGATTGCACGAGTCGGTAAAATAATGTGGCAGATCAATTATTTTATTACAAGTAAATTTTTTCTCTCAGTAATTTTTACGTTTCTCGTGAACGGCACTGAGACAGTTGTGCTGCCATCTCGGGGAAAGTTCCGTAAGACCTCGCCCACCCCTCGAATTATCAGCCAATGACGGGTGCCTTGAACTCGCCTATTGGCTAATGACGTTGCCACAGCCAGTACAGCCAGAACTCTACAGCTGCTGGGATTTCGTCGCAAACTGCAAGCTACTGTCTGCAATTTATAGCTTACAAGAACTTATTTATTTTATGCTAACTGTGGCGTGTTGCACACAAAACAACATTACATACGTAAACTGTGTTTTTATCGTTAATAGCAGACTATTAGGTCTCTTCTTATGCTGTACGACTTGATTTATCAGGCGGTGCTAAACTTATGATTTTATTCCGAGTAAATTGCATTTTATTGCTGCGCAAACGAACTACTATCCACATTTATGTTCTTCAGAGTTAAAGCCATATTCGATTTTACCCCATGATCTAGTTTATTTAAGACAATTTCACGACTTGAACGTATGTTGCTGTCGTTTGTGTGTTACGTACATTAAAATGTACAATATCGTGACGTTACAGGGACATCAATATGGCGGTTCATGTTTTTACCACGCAAGACACACTGCTCATTTTATTTCAGTTTTTCTGGAAATACACAGACGCAAAGAAAGATAACGCACCTTTAAATAAAAAATATGATGAAAAATAGCAATTTTCCCTATTGATGATAACAGAGGAACAAACGTTATCATCAAACAAATACGTAATAAATTATGTCAGCTATGTGAACGCGCGTTTTTCTAATGAGACACAATCCTTCGGTATAATTATATTCATCGCAATTAAATGTGTGAAGTTTCAGCGTCACGAAACAGTTGATCAGGTGACCATCATTCATACAAAATATATGTTCATAAAATTTGCAATAACCTTTCCATGTGATTCCTCCATTTTTACTTTTCTCTGAAAACATTCAAAAACTTGACTTAATGTGTTTGGCTTTAGTTCCTGCACTACGCCATCTAAATTCGTCTACTTGTAATTTTTGAAGAAACACTATAAAGTGACAGTAAAAATACACATACACATGCGTCTAACTCAATATTGTGACGTCGGCACGGCTACCATTTTTGTCTCAATCAAAAATAGTTTTGTAACTTAATACAGTATAAATTTTGATTTTTGTAATGCTAACTTTGATTACTAAAGAACAGCTCATTTTCAATATTTTATTATATTTTGTTACAAAAGCATTTATCTTTCGCTGCCTATGGGTTCACACACTTTAACTCGCCAGCCTGAAGCAGTCAAACCATGAAATAGTCACGTAATTGCGTTTTATTATCGCTTTCAGCTGAAACAAGTAGCCTAGTTTCAAAATAAATTGTATCATTCCGTCAATAAATGGAACAGTGCAGAGTGGATCCACAGTTAATTTCTTGTAACTACTTATACCGCTTTAACACAGTGAAATATGTAATATAGTTTACCAGCAACTGAACCACGTATTTCTTCCAGTCTCTGATAGTTGCTACGACCTTTACAATAGTTTTAGCGCCGAGTTTTTCATTTTGGGTTCCAAATCTGGAAAAAAGAGACTACAGAACAGTTAGAGTAATAAGTAATCTAGTTTCACTGTGCGATTTACAAAGTTTTTACCGACCTAATATTTGACCTTTCTTCATAAGAAACATTCGTATCGTACTTCACGAAATCAGTTATTTTAACTTGCCTCTTCAAAGTTATAAATATTATTAACATATAAATCAATGATATTTCATAAATTTTTCTTTAACCAATTACTACTTGAAAGAAGGTTGTGTACCGTTCAGAAAGAAACCAGAAAATTCAGAATTTTACTTGCTACAAATAAAACTGCGTCATAGTCAAGTAATATTATAATCAACGTCAACGCCAATAAAATCCTGGAATAATCACTTCGTGAAGCAAGGATGCTAGACGGTTACCAAGAGTGTCTGGAGACACGCAGCTATCAAGAAGTCAATACACTATACTGAGCAGAAACCGATTGTTTCAGAGGGTTGCCAAAAATTATACAGCCAAAATTATGCTAACTATGGACTTTTTCCTATTTCGAAAACTTATTTCACACACTTACTCAAATGTCAGGTTCTTCATCTTCACAAAACACAACTCTCACAACACTCTTAAAATATAACCATCGTTAGGTATTAGTTAGTTACTGTTTGGAAAACACGCAGTTGTCTTTTAATATGTACAGTACATTTTACTTGAGCCAACGTTACATAACGAACGGCATTCCACTACTAAGTGCAGCAATGGAATAAAAAATGACACATAATTAATACCAAATAATGATTTTTCTAAACTTTAACAATGAAGGAGCAATATTTGCAACGGTTAATTTTATTTTAAAAATTCGAACATATGAGCGCTGATTGGTAAGAAATATTTTTTTCATCCAGTGGGGTCTAACTTGAGCCCTTTTCCACAGAGCCCATACGCCTGACAGACAGCTGTGAGGAAACTCTTCAGTGCACGCAGTCGTTCGGCTATGCCAGCTACTGCAACAACAGCAAGCAGTGCGAGTGCACTAGTGGCAATCACTTCGCCTACAACAATGGCAACACTAACAACAATGTGTACGGCGTCAACAGCTACAGCAGCTTTGGCAGCGGCTTCAGCACCTACAGCTCTTATCCCAACTCCAACACCAACCCCATCGGAAAGTGCGTCCCTAGCATCTGTAAGTGTATTGTACCTCAACTTTTTTTTCCCTTTCATTTTTGCTAATAGATCGTCTACAATCTTTCATAGTGCTAGTTTGTTGTACAGCTTAAACACCTGGCGTTTAATAGCCACCCAGATCATAAGTTCTGACTACTCAATAAAAAAAAATTTGGCATTAAATGATAATACTTAAATGCTCTAAATTCCAACTTATTATGTGTTTTTAGCATTGGCCTATGTGATATTTCAGTGACACACCTGAACGTGCCTTAGCTCTAATCATAGTAGCGTACATAGAATTTTGTTTGGGATGATGGGAGGCACTATTACTACTTAACTTGAACATAACTTTAACGCTTTCAAGGTTCCGCCCCCACTCATTCGTTGGTCAACCGTTTGATTGGTTAATAGTTGATGTACGCTTTGCGTGACTCCCAGTGAATTAATTTTGCAATTCGTCTGCTTCCCTCTATGACTTGTATGTTAGCTAATGTAGTGAGTCCACAGTATGATAACAGTAATGTGAGCACGTGGACATTCTTATTTTAGTCTATTTCCAACATGTTTGTATATTTCCACTTAGTGTAAATTTTAAGCATCGTCACATACAAAATGTTTAATTCGTGGTGTTTCTATTTACATGTGGTGAAAAAGATACAAATTAACCGAAAAAATATCTTATTAAGGGTGCGCAAAATCTTAGTAACGAAAGCCAAATCTTGACAGTTTTAAGAAAATGTCGCAGGAGTTGCTGTTTTACCAATGCGTCCTTCTACTCACAAACGACTTTTTACTATTATTTTATTATTATTTCAACATTCTATCTCGTTAGATATTTTTGGTGTAACCCTTAAATATGGAGCAAATTTTCGAAACCTTGCATGACCATTCTATTTAGATTAACAGAAAGAAAAAACGCTGAGACGTTGTAGTGAAAATTAAATACAGCCGGTTTCTTATATCACATTCCATTCGTTATTTAAGAAAAAAGGTTATGTATACTTCTGAATGAATAGCGGACATGTCTGTCTTTGTAGGTAGTTAACGTGTAGGAAGCGGCATTTCGTTAACTACGCACCTTCCAGAAGACAGTAGCTGTTGTTTTGTTGTTATAAATGCACAATTACAGTCTGGTTTTAAATGACAACACTAATATTCGTGGGGCACCGGTAGCCAAATGGTCACACCCATTCGCCTCCCACCAAGGTGATCCGGGTCCGATTCCCGGCGAGGTCTGTCCCCGAATTTTCCCATGTGGGAATCGTGCCGGTCGATGCCGCTAGCCGGTGGGCTTTCTCGGGGTTCTCCCACTTCCCCCACCCTCCCCAATTATGGCGCCACTCCATGCCCACCTCATGTCACCCCCTCCCCCCCTTTTACCAGCACTGAAGACTTCTATATTTAGTCCTGACCAAAATCTCTCTCTCACTCACTAATATTAATATGTTTTTTAAAACGAACATGTAGTTTTATTTGTAAAATGTAACAACATATTCGTGAGTATCTCACCAACATTTTACAGAAAATTTAACTTTTTTTGTAGACAATTCTGGTTTTGAAAGTTTGCTCCTCAAATGTCTTAGCAGCTACGGTAAACACTACCCCAGTTATAGAGGTAGTCACGGCGTAATCGTATGAGATGCTGGACACTGTAGTTAAGAGGAGTAAGACGAAGTGCTGTGGTTTGTTGCAGCGCTGAGAGGTGCGTGCCAGGACAGCAGTCAGTGCTACGTGCCTTCACTGAGCAATGCCAAGGTAGTCACGTGCCGCGACCAGTCCTGCCAGTGCATCGAGGGCTACCAGCAGATGGACAACACCTGCGGTAAGGAAGCTCTCTCCTGTCTTCTGTATAGCTTCACACCTACTGCTGGGCGTTGTGTGTGACGTGTAGCCGACATGTCGGCGGATCTCCTTGTGCTCTGGCTGATACACGGTCTCAGGGACCGAGCGAGTTGGTGTGGTAGTAGATAACTGGATTCGTATTTTTAAAGGAATCAATTTTGATTCCTGATCCGGTCCTCCTCATTCTGCTGCCGTAAACCGGAGTTACGTTGCCCATTTTCGAGGAGACTTCAAGCATTCAGAAAATAAGGTTTGAGGTCTTCTGGTAAATAAATAGGTAATTGGAGCAGAGTGTTTTAAAAAAATCGTTTGAACCATATAATTAACGTTTGAAACTTTCTTCACTAAATGACATAAATACCAAAATTTTGAGTGAACAATTTAGTTTCACAAGATTAAAGAACTACGGTTTACGGCATTGTGTTGCTCCCCGCAATCATTCAGGGTGAATGTTGAAAGGCCATGGTCAGTACCTTCCGATTTCCTTAATCTCTGTTCCATTGGTTCTTTGTGTGATGACCTCGCTGTTGACGAGATGTCAAGCCTAATACCTACCTACACTTGAAAGCATTTTTCTGAAGGAACTACTTTATTATCTACGAAAAAAAAAAACATATTTCAAACTACGTCGCTGGAATTTCATAACTTCGTCACGCTTATTAGAAACGCTGTTTTTGGGATTCTCAAAAGGACCTAAACGTTTTTTTTGACAGTCGTATGTAAACTTATAAACGGAGTTGAAAAACTATGAAGCAACAAGCTCTAGACTTCAAAAAATGATTCTCAAGATTAAATAATATCGATTGTCCAGGTTATGGACGAAACAACATAAAATCTCTATTTCGAGTCAAATGTGTTAGAAATGATTGTGTTGCACTGGAAAACATCGTAACTCTATATTTGGTTTATGTTTGTAGGCGTTATATTAAATAGATAGCTATTTAATGTTGTTAGCTTCACAGTTTGAAATCACCGCATTCAAAATAAAGTAAAATAAAAGTTTTGCAATTCACTATTAAACATAATTAAGTGTTGTATTATTTAAAAACATAAACCTTACGATTGTTTTCCTTTTAACTCGGTAGACTCTACTTCCATTAATGAGTAGGTGTACATAAATAAAAAAAGGCTACTCTAGCGCGTTTTTCTTTAACTGGGACATCGAAATTGTCACAGTTTAAAGACACATAAGAAAATACAGTAAAGCACTGAACATAAGTTAATTTACTTGCTCGTAGATGTGATACTGCACTACACACACAAGGACACATCGAAATTGTCACAGTAGAAATACCCATAAGAAAAGACAGTAAAGCACTATGCGTCAGTTAAATTACACGCTCGTGCTGCATTACACACACCGGGACTCTTCGCGATTCATCGAGCCATCGTGCCTCACACATACAAACGCATCCTAACATCACCTGGGGCAGCGGTGGCCGAATGGTCAGACCATTCATTTCCCTCCAAGGCGATCCGGGTCAGATTCCCGGAGGGTCGGTCCCCGGATTTTCGCAAGTGGGAATCATACTGGACGATGCCGTTGGTCGGCGAGTTCTCGGGGATCCTCCGTTTGCTCCGCCCCTTCATTCCGGCACTGCTCCGTACTCACCTCATCCACCCCTCTCCAGTGCTAAAGACCTCTATGTTCACCGCTTACCAAAATCTCTCACCTCACCTAACATCACATCTTGTGCTGAAATTGTTCATTTTCGAATTGTAAATTAAAAATTAGAGAAATTGCTTAAAATTTCTATCTATTAAAGCATTTCGCTTATGCGAATGTTCATATTGAGTTGGTACTAAGTGTTATTCTGACTTTCAATAATTGCCTAGATACTATTATCTACAGTGTTGTGTTATTCAAATTATTAATAAATTACGCTATAATTTTTCTTTTGCGAAATACATTGTGCAAGGTAATTTAACTAGCCACTCCCCTATTATATTTCAGAATAAGTCATTACAAAGGAAGCACAGAAATAATATGCAGTACAGCGAGTAATAGTTACTTGCTCTTAAATCCGATATTTATCTGTGGTCTTTGTGTTGGCGCTAAGCACAGACCTGTCGGCTTGAAGATTACGCAAATGAAAACAATAGGAAAATTATAAATTTTATAAAAACTGAGGCACTTCAAGTGAACGCTTGGAGCTGTGGCAATGTGCGCCAAAGTGCCAATTCGGTACATCCATTCAGAGAGACTGCCAAAATTAAAATAGTCAGAGGTGGGGAGTTGCTGACTATCAAATGAGACAGCAATGCGTAAAATCAGGCACCGAAATTTTTAACTCTTTTTCTTGGAGTACTAAGAAACGTTGTAGGCAATGGGACTACCAAAAGCAAAATGGTATTCGAAACAGTGGCATGTATACAATAAGTTAAGAGCCATGTTATGATTGGATAAGAATGAGTACAAGATTGGCATACTCATAACACGATCGTGATGTATCAATGGAACTACTTGAACCGTCATAACGCCCTGAATTTGTTTGATCCAAAATACAATATATGTTGAACATTTATGGTAGTTGACGCACCAGTCAAGTATCACCTGTATTTGCTAGGCGTTGCTTTTGTTAGCATAATTTGTCGTGTATGTAAGGCATACCACGATTTAATAACAAGTACTGATAAACAGGGGAGTGTATCTCATATTGAGTATGTCATGATTTTGCAACGTGGAAATATTGTCTGTAGGCTGAAATTAAAAATTTTGATATGCGCATGTTTTTGTTTCGTTCTTAATGTATGATATTGCGAGATTTATTTTAGTTTGACTTTACACAATATGTTCAGAAGTGTTGTACAAGATATGTAGCTCAAATACCGGGCATAGCTCCAATACTATTAGACTTCACTAGATCAGTACATGTTATCAGGCCTCAGAATAATTATCATCTTTGATTGCATGTGTTTGTAACTAACAAACAACTTTGTGGAAGGTATGTACCAGTCGTCGTACAATCTTCTGCGTGTCTTCGACGTAACAACAATGCGAGGTGCGTGTGGAGCAAAAGAGGAGTGAAGGAATGGAGAAAACTGGTTTGCTCTGAGAACCACCCGCAGACCAACGGTAACGTCTGCCTCGTTTCCTCACATGCAAAAGTAGGGTGTGACCCCACTAGCAATCCAACCCGGATTAAAATATAGGAAGCGAGTGGTCTAACTACTACAATACCGCAGTCCACTTGAATGTTGGTGGTACCTACATAACATTCAGAACTTAATTACCCCTACGTATCCCTCAGACAACAAAAGTTTTGTGTTACAAAAATATTCACGTGTTATTTACGTCGAGTAGTTGTGCTGACCACCCCTCGCCACCAAGTTGATTTTTTGTTTCTTCATTCAATGAAATATGGAAGTGATGCTGCTATTAATATGCGCCAGAAATACGAATTTGCGAATGATGGCCTTATAAAAAAGATTGTAGACTAAGCAGCATGAACTCCATAGGAAAACATAATTACATTAAGGGGAATTTTTGTTTAAATTTTGCCCTTTAGCTATGCGAAGTTAAATAATTTTGTTAAAATAGCAGTCATCGCAGCGTTGCACGAAAGGAACTTTTAATTGGTCCACGTCATTAGCTAGTATTTGTGCATATACTCATGTGATGTAACCTTGGTTTTCTCTGAACTGATGTGATAAATTCAACTTTTGAAGGTACAGCAAAAGTACAGACATATAATTCACCGAACATGAACGATTAGCGATTACGTGTTATGCAACATTGTCAAATAAATGCGATTCAGTTAATTTAGTGATACCAGGACCAGCCTGCTTTGAAATAACACTCAACAAACTTAATGATTTCCCGACAAAATGTTTATGTATTATTAGATATGGAATATATTGATACCGTTTACTTGTTTTCAATAAGCTAATTTTTTTTTGCTTCTGATTTGTGCGGTTGTCATTATATTAGTGTGTTTGTATTTATATATATATATATATATATATATATATATATATATATATATATATATATATATATATATATATATACAATGGCCTTTACAGTATATAGCCTACATTCAACCGTCTATTGTGAAGAATTAACCTACATTATATTAGAGGGACAGTTGCCTCAGGAACGAGCTACTTCATCATATACCTACACAGATTCAAGATAAGTTTTTGAATTTTTTAAAGTATTATGTTAGTGATATACTTAATGAAATTAAATCAAAATTTACATACATATTTCAAAAATGGCTTTGGTTTCGCTTCCAAATTATAATAATAGTAGTTAAAATAATAATAAATACTTCAAAGAAACTTGAGTAGCATCCAAATAAATAATGACAAATATTAAAAACTAAACCGTTTTTATGGGCGTACGCCATTCCGAGTAATTGTTACCGAGTTGCAGAAAATCCTACATAATTAACAGTGTTAGCTGAATTCAGCATACATATTACATACACAACATACAATTCCGGAAGGGAATATCTTCGTATCCAGAAAGACGATACAAAAGCCAAAAGTAGTACAATACCCACAAACCACAATTTCGGAAAGAAATGCTGTGATTGTATTTAGAAAGACGACACAAAAAAACGAATAAAACAGAAGTGTGAAAAATGATAAAAAAAATTACGAAGACAACACTGGTGAACAGATACTAGTATACGTGTAAACACGGATGACACAATGAATAGAAAACAAACGAAAACATACTGTATTCGACGACAACAGATATGACGTTTCAGAAACTGATATCGGTCACCGTCAAGGCTGATTAACTCCAGCTAACTGACTGTGACCTAAGGAAATCTTGGGTCCCGTATTGAACAATTGAGAGTTTTTTTTTTTTTTAAATTCTACTCCCCTCCTTAAATTACAAGTTGATCTCCGACATGCCATCTGGCTTGGTGGAACCTCCCGAATAGTGGGAGGTTTAGTAGTGGGAGGAAGCTAGTGCCTATCAGCCGATCAGGCTATATGCTATTTGTTGAGAGCGTGAAAACTGTTGGCCTACACTCATTTCTTCTCTAGAAGATAAGGAAGTGTTGGCCCGTGGTGCGTCGGTGCGCTGGGATCTAGACCGCAGGGACTGACAGTTATGTCCCGATGGTAGTGAAGTTATATTGTGAGAATAACAGCAGAAAATCAGCGTCAACGTTGGAGGAAACCTGCTGACGTGTCTTGTATTGGTTGCCTTAGACAGATAATAACTAATCGGTGCAAGATAGCTGTCACTTTGTAGCCACCGTTACTTATGAGTGGCAATGGCTTATGTAGATGCATTATTTGATGAACTTGGAGGCAGCATGCATACCTGTTGAAGGAGTGAGTTCTGAATTACGTCCGGGCTGTGTGTAATCGGTTGCCAAGGCCTGAGGAGACATAATATTTGTATGTGATTCCTCAATCGGGAACATTCAGCACTAGTTCTTGCTGATATCGACAATTTATGTGTTCTATTTGACTACTGTCGTTCAGATGCGCAGTGGTTAGATGACGGCTTGAAGAGCTGATTATGTACAGATGAACATGTTGCTGGATATAGGTGCCCATAAATCACGGTGATTTAAAAATGCCCTGTTTTTTAATGTTTACATATTACACTGGTGGCGTTCCCTGTGATTGGTGTCCTCGTCCTGTTGGTTGGTGTCATCATAATCCCATTCGTAAGATATTAATTATTTGTTATTAACTGTTGAAGGTACATACGAGCAAGTTATTACTGATAAACATATATTGTTTATTAGTTTTGCTTGAGTCTATAATAAATTTATTCACATTTGTTTAGTGTGGTCATTCCCCTACAAGTAGAGATGGTGAAATTTCGTGAATTCAATGACCTCCATGTAAGAATCAAATATCCTATGCATACTCAAGCCCAGTCTGTTCGTTCATTGTCTGCTGTTCCACTGAGTAGCAGCTATAGTGGACAAATGGTCGGTACTTGAGTATGCATAGGATATTTGATTCTAACATGCTGGTCATTGAATTCGCGAAATTTCACCATCTCTACCTATAAGGGTTAAGTGATAGGAGAAATTTGAGTAGCTGGCAAGTCGTTTAGGCCGAGACCTCTTATAATATATAATTGGGTTTTGGTGAGTGGCAGGGGATTGGTAGAACATTTCTGCTTGTTTTTGGACGAATTGTTTTATTTTGGAGATGGAGAGTTCCTTGCGAAACAGTGTTGTTGGCATATTGTGGAACGTGTTTTTTTTTGTCGAATGAAGTTATTTTGGCCAATTTGTAGCACTCGTAAAATGCACGACTTCGACGTAAACCTAAGCTGGAGTAACATGTATAAAAGATGGGTTGTATGTCATGATGTGTGCAATATTTTTCCCTTTCATGTGAATAGTAGGCCTGAAGTGTTTAGTATTAGGTAGTGTGATTTGAGGAACGAGCATATGCTGTTGTCAATTTCGTAGTGACCTCCATGTGAACTTGGAGTTATTGTTCACTTGCTTCTTATAGCTTAGCCAATAACAGAGCGCTTCCTGATCAATCGGTCAGCATGTAATGGTTTAATAGGCAGTGAAAAATAACTCATAGTAAGTGGTTTTATTTAATATTTTGCATAAATCAATTGTGTCTATTAAAATATGTTTCTTTTTCAATCTAGGGAATCCGTATATTCTTTAGTTCAGTATTTCGTTGAATTTCAACTTTACTATTGCTGACAATAACTGCCGATTATTTGGTTTTTCTTCAAAACATTAGAAATTCTCTGTAAAAAAAACTAATCCCCGTACATAGTTATAGACTGGATAAAAGGTTATTGTTAATGATATGTTGTATTCCCTTAGTTGAATTTTGGTACGACTTTCAAAAGGGTGTCAACTGTGAAACACGTGAAGTTTTAAAATATTTACGTTTTATTCTGACATGTAATTAAATATTTTATGTGTTCCAAGCAGTATTTAGTCTAGTTTTGACAGTCTTCTAGCACTCCCAACAATTCTGAACAGCTACAATATTTAGTGTGAAGAATTTATTCGCACGGGTATTTGTTGACCGTGTTCTCCTTCGAGTATGGACGTATCGTTCCATGCAGACTTACCTGACGGTGTGAAGAGATTCAGCAGTAAATATTTTATTACAAACCGTGCGCAATTGACATCTTCTTAGGCACAGTATTTACAAAACATTACTACCTCACGCAAGGTAAGGTTAAGTGGATTTTACGTCTCGTCGACGATGAGCTCATTAGAGACGGTGAATTATAACTTGGTTCAATGAAAGGAGCTGGAGAGGAATCAGCCATGGCCTTTTGTTAGAGCCATCCGAGTATTCATCAGGAGTGATTTCGGGAAACCATGTAAAACCGAAATCAAGATGGCCGTAGCTGGGGATCGAACCCGGACCTCCCGAGTGCGCTTCCAACGTGTTACGGTTGCGCCACCTCGCTCGGTGTGGCTACCGCAGGTTCTGAATTTTCTTTAAGCCACGCTCTATTGTGTCTAACTGTTTTTGCGATAGTTATTTTTTGAAGTTTAAACGAGAGCAGTTATCAAAAATCTGCTTGGCAGTTTTGTTTAAAATGTTTTTTTTACTGAGACAGACAATTTTTTAAACAGGAAATTATATGGTTTCCACTAAAAAGTCAATTAATCAGAATTCCATTAATTCCGTATTTAGATAAAACCATAGTATTTACGGCCTTAAAAATATCAGCCAACATAGAGAAGACCATTTTTAAAAATAATTGCCATTCATATTTTTGGTATCTGCTTTCGTTTAGGCGTTAAAATTAATATAGCTGAAAATTTATAAACAAGAGTGCATGGCCTATAAGAGCAATTTTCTTGCCACAGAAAATGTCTAAACGGTACGTTTTACTGGCACTTTTTAGACAAGGACGATGTGCCTATGCAGAGCGTAGGCATGTTCATCTCATCTTTATCTTTAATATTAGGTCATAAAACTACACGGTCATCGCTGCACATCGCGTAGATGTGCGGTATCGTCAGAATTACTGCACTTCGGTTCATTTACTTTCGCTTAGAAGTTATAATGACGCCCGTGCCTCAGTATATCCAAACTTCTAAGCCTTTGTAAATGCAATATACCTCCACTGTAAGGGTTACCGCCTTTTATGATAAAATGTATCGTACATAAAGAGACACGTTAGTTTAATGTATGTGTGAAGATACTGGAAAACGAGGGAACGCTAGCACTATTTCGACATCATGATGTCTTTGCAGCCTCCAGCTATAAATCTCAGATATGAGTGTTCGTCTACCCAAGTTTGGCATTAAGTTTGA
This sequence comes from Medauroidea extradentata, assembly GCA_003012365.1. Taxonomy (NCBI): domain Eukaryota; kingdom Metazoa; phylum Arthropoda; class Insecta; order Phasmatodea; family Phasmatidae; genus Medauroidea; species Medauroidea extradentata. Next base: position 6,480 of record PNEQ01003667.1, on the reverse strand, counting down.
TTATGTCAGAGAATACATAAAGGTGTATTCTCTTTTATAAAATGTTGTCTGATTATATTGTACTCTCAGAGGCCATTGCATTTTTAAGTTACGCTTTCACACTTAAACGACAAAAAAGAAGTGGTTTTCCTTCAAACGACAGTCTAATATCACCATCCCTGCTCACATATTAATAAAAAGAGAATATTGAGATCTATTGTAAAAGCTAGGAAACTCTACCAAGTTGAGTGAGTGAGAAATTTTGTTCAGCTCTCAACATCGAGGTTTTTAGAACTTGTGAAGGATGACATGAGTATGGAGCAGCGCTGAAATAAAGGGGCGGGAAACGGTAGATCCCCGAGTAAATCCGCCGACCAGCTGCATTGTCCGAAAATCCGAGGACTGACTTCGCCGGGAATTGAAATCGGATGTCCTCGTTGCGAGGCGAATGGTCTGGCCATTCGGCCACCGCGGCCCCCTCTACCAAGTTGAAAACTGTTGTCTATAGCGCCAACCAATTCAAATATTTGTTCTCGTCACCGTCCCACCAATATCTTTCTTAATTTGCTGTGCTCTTGTTTGAGTTTAATTTTGATGTACTTAAAGGGTTTTGTTTGTGACTCAGAGAAAACAAAACTTACTTGTTTAGTCTGAGTTAGGTTCCTCTACTATTTCTTACTTACGAACACATTTGTGGAAAGATAGTCCTAGTTAATGTAACATTTCAGCAGAAGGGAAACACTAATTTGTTTACTGTATTCTAATTGACTCTTTTTAACTGTTGGTCTTACAAAATTTATCAACACCATGAAGTGCTCATTTGTCAGATCACACAACTTAGTAAACGTTTGTAAAAAATAAAAATACAAATGTAAAATATTTTACCTGAACCCTTTACGCCATGCAAAATATTTCCGTAAAGAAAAACTAAACACTCAAATATTAAACCGGTAATAACTGTATAGACTGAAAATGAGACATTTCCGATAGTTTTAAATATTTACATCTGTGATTTTAACGGTTTCGCAAGAAGTTTAATTGTTCTACATATTGATCGATTGGTCGGGGGAATACAGAATATCAAAGAACTGACAAAAATTATTTAACTTAGTTCATCTTTCTTCAGTTAATAAAGGTTTTGATTTTGGCCCTAAATTTATAAAACCTTGGCGAAATAATTTATTCATTCGGGGTTTATAAATAAGTCTCATCTGTGCACTGGAAACAGTTATATCAGGTTTAGAATAATTTATACAAAATGCGTTTTCACAGCTGCTACCAAAATAAACAAATTATTTCAACTCTAAAATATTCTACGTAGTTCTTACCTTGCTTCTAATATCCGACAGTGTGTCATGCGACAGAGATATAACAGGGCGTAATCGCACAATGGAAGAAACATACAAACCGTAATTTTCTTAAAGTATGAACAGCAATCAAGTATGGCCTTCAGAAATCATTCCTATTGTTCATACAGCAACCAAAGCTTTAATAAGGGAGCGGAATGTTTTGCGTCTGGTTGGTTTAGTTTATTTCTGATGATTGTATAAAAAATCAGAGTAGGCCATTGTAGAAAAAAACAAAGTGTTCTGTGTTTACATTTACGAAAACCATTACAAAAATTATTACAGCTATAACTTATTTTTACATTACTGCCAACGTATAAAACTATGGTGAATGGCAGTAACAAATTTATATTATGTCTGTCCTGTTTTAACACAAAATAGGGTTCCTATAACAAAACTTTTATTCGGTACCGGTTGCCATGAATTTTTAATTCGAAATACATACCACTGTTTTCACGATAAAACAAATAACACTTTATTTAATAAACAGTTCGACATCACAGTAATGAAGTTTAGTGTTTCGGAAGCTAGCCCATTATATTTTGTACTAATTACAAATTTAATTTTAAAAACATATATTTTATTAACTGAACCATTTTTGTGAACATACGCCACTGCGGGTGAATGTTTACCGTGTTGTATAAAAACCCTCAATGAAAAACAAAAAATGCAAGCCAGTACTTTTTTTTGTAAACAAACATATAACAACTAAACAATTACGGAAGTTAATGTAATCGTATCCCAAAAGACTATTTTTAGGGTTTTTTTCTGCAACAAGGCAACATTCTCTTGGAATGGCATATTTCCACATAAACAGTTCAGTTTATAAAGCTAACCCATTGCAGAAATCGTTCTAAGATCACACATAAATTTTTAACTGACGTGCAACTAAACAAAGGTAGTTCCATAATTTAAACAAAAAAAAACCTGAGAAAAGTTTTTGTTGATCAAATTAACTGAAAGTACTTTACAGTTAGATTATAGAGAGATTGCAGAAGTTAGTAAGTTATACGTATTCACAGAAATGCTCTTAAAGCGTAACTGGTTTACAATTGTAATTAACTGCTTACAATTAATTATTTAAATTAAAATAAGTGTTATTAATATTAGTGCTATGGGCTAGCATTTTAACCAACTATAAACTTACTATTATGTTCCGTATGTGTGCAGTTCCTGGCCAGTCCAGCATCATAGCATCGTCCCTGCTGTCCTTGCTGCTGATGCTGTGCCTGTCTGCTGTCATTGTGTAGAGCACACAGGACATCTACTGCCGGGCCGGTCTCATGATCCGTCCAACAGTGCTGTGTACACTCTAGCCTATGTTCCACACCTCACATCTGTGGCATGGACTACTGGACTCATTACCATAGCTAACACTAATTATAAGTGATTAAGAGTAATGTGTTTTTTAACAGTTAGGTTAGATTTATTTTCGTGACCAGAGAGTTAACTAGATGTAGTAAACAACCCCCCCACCAACATGTCAGCTGCGTCTTCCTTGGCCTCTTCCCAACCTGTCTTCTTGCGAGTTACAAGCCTTCTAACTCTCCAAGGTAATATAATCTTTCGTTATTTTAAGAGTCCATATTATAAATACTCTTTCAGAGTAACAATATTTCACAAAACCATCTTGTTACTTTGATTGTTTTGGTGCCATATGTTTTTGTGGTTCACTTCTTAGTGTGGTTTTGTCTTTACTCTTTGAAATTACTTAAGCAGTTCAGTAAAATATTTCATTTTTTTTTTTTTGCTTGCGTGGGAAAGGTAAAGAACAAATAATTATATACGAGTTAATACTTATTAACTCTCATAAACAAAATACATTTTAACACTGGATAACAAAAATTGTTGCGATTACGGTAAATTATGACTTTTTAATAATTTTACAAATTAAGTCGTATAAAATTACACGTTTTCCTAGAATACACAGAAGGAACGGTTCGTTTTTAGGAGAAACCCACAATATTTTAAAATAAATAATGTTAAATGCTGATTGGAAATAAGTAAAAGATTTTTGATATCCATTGTTATCTTTTTTAGAAAAATGCATTTTATAATACGTGTGCTTACGTAAAGGAAAAACGTAATTTTTTAGTCCCTAACAAACTTTATCTTATAATTCTGTAGACATCTATACGCTGAAATACAGTTAGTTACGGCCTAGGCGGAATTTCCAGTAATCAAGTTATTGGCGTATGCCCTAATGCAAAACTAATATTCAGCTTTTTTGTAACGAAAATGGTCGTGACAGGAAGTTTGTTACGAATAATGAAGAGAAATTAAAAATCGATTGTTCTATTGGTGCTACATCAATATGTTTAGCTTTTACCTTGTTAAAACTTTAGTATATGTGTGTGCTGTAAGATATAACATTTCTATTTAAGCCTTGATATATATTCGCTTCCATCATTTCTCGTCGTAATAGTTTTGTTACCTTAAGTAAAGATTTCGTGACGGCATATACTTTAAAAACTGCTTTTAATTGTTATACCGTGGTTATGACTTGAAGAGTTTTTTTATACATAAATCGTATTTGCTTGTGAATGTAATTTAGACATTGTGTTCAAGTAGCTAATTTTCAATTTGCTAAGATAAGAGCAATGGCAAGATATATGTAGCAAATAAACTTAAGGCCATGCCCGGTAGTTTTTTTCACGTTGGTGCAAAAAACTCAAAAAGTTTTCAACCAAATGGGTTGAAAAAAATTGAGAGCGTGTGAAGTCATACTATGCACAATTATACGTAGGCTTTAAAAAAAATGAGTCGTTTGCCAGTAAAAAAAAATATTTTGTGCCATTTTGGCTCATTTTCATGCTAAAATATGT